>JADDOH010009353.1:0-30257 GCA_016648135.1 Agrypnia vestita
TTGACTGACCGAGTTGGTCGAGGATATCTGAAATGTTGGGTAGGGGATATGCGTCTCCAATTGTTATGTCATTAAGTTTGCGATAATCGATAACAATTCTCCATTTCTTTATACCGGATGCGTCGGGTTTTTTTTCGACAACCCAGACGGGAGAAGACCACGGGGACGTTGAAGGTGTTATTATGTCATCTTCAAGCATTTTAGAAATTTGAGAATTAACCTCTTGTTTATGGATTTCAGGATAGCGATATGTTTTTGTGAAAATTGGGTGAGGTGAAGTTACAGGAATAGTGTGTTTAATCGAATTAGTGCAAGTTAATTTGTCTCCTTCTAAATGGAAAATATTATATTTGTGGCATATTTTTAACAAGGATTCGCTTTCTTCGTTATTTAGATGATCAATGCGAATTTGAGATTCTAATAATTTATGTCTGGAGTTATTTAATTTATCGCTGCCTTGAGCTCGGTATACGTTATATGAATTTAAAGGTAAAAGATTGATAGCAATTTTATCAAATTGGACAGATTCATTATTTGTATTTATTATGGAAGTTATTGCTTTATTTCCTTGAAGTACTGAAACCAAAGATCTACATAGATATACACCGTCGGATATACAAGTATTGTCTATTAGTCCTTCGCTTATTTGTGTTGAATTAGTGATTTCAACTTCGATAAATGATTCAGAACGTGGTGGAATTATTAGTGTTTCATTGCGTTTAAGTTTAAAATTAAATGGTAAAATGATATTATCAAATCTTAATTGGTTATGCTCGTAATCTACTTGAGCATTATATTTTATTAGAAAATCGCTTCCGATTATTCCGTCGGCGGGCACATTATTATTTCCTTCGGAAATAACATGGAATGTATGAAGTAATATTTTGTTATTAAAATGGAGAGGAATTTTTATGGAACCGATTGAATACAAAGGATTGGTTGTGATATCTAAACCGGTTAATTTAATTTTTTCTAGTTGATTTATATTATTTTTAGTTTTTAAACATTCCAATTTTATTAATGATATATTAGCTCCAGTGTCAAGGAGAAGGTTTATCTTATTATTATGTGTTAATTTAGTTTGTACGGTTATATATGACAGTGTGTTTGGATTAGTTGAAAAAATGCTACCTTTTTTTGATGCAAATCTCGAAGTACGGTAGTTACGTCGAGATTGTATTAGTTTAAATTACGTCCGTCAATGGATGAAGGTGTAATTATTTCATTTTGCGATGCTCGAATTTCTTCATCATGAGCCACATTTTCATTTAGTTGAATTGTATTATCAACGTTTCGATAGTCGTTGTTTTGTTGGTTTCCATATTGGTAATGGAATACGCGATGATTATTTTTGTTTCTATTAGTATTATTATTATAATTATTATGTGAACCGTTATGGTTTTCGCGATTTCGATCGTTATTTCTCCCGAATTGATCAGTGGGGCTTCTATTAGTATATTTTTTATAACTATTATTTGAACCGTTACGGTTTTCGTGAATTCGTTCTTTATTTTTCCCGATTTGATATGTGGGGTTTCTATTAGTATATTTATTATAATTATTATTATCATAATTTTTTCTATTAAAATACTCGTCTCTTAATTTCCTTCTACATTCTTCTATACAATGTCCTAAATTGCCGCAGTATCTACATAATGTACTATAATTTTTTCTTGTAAAGGTATTGTCGTTATAGTCTAAATTTTGGTTTTTATTAAGTTTTTCGTAGCAATTTACAATGGTGTGTCCAGTGATCCGGCAAAAAGTACAAAAGTTTGGTTTTTTAGTCAACATGTCCCTTTCTTGATTTATTTTATTTTCATCCTCCACCCTTTGGCAAAATTCGGATGCTTCTAGGTGTGATTTCGGATCTTCTATCAAAAGGAGTTGTTTGTATTCTTGCGACACTCCTCCGAGAAATGCTCTTAGACATATATCGTTTTTCATTTTAAGAAGTCCCGGAAGTAACGCGAGGTTTCCTTCATTTTCCCGTTTTATTGCTCTAACGAATTTATTGTCTAGTATGTCTAATCTAAAAGTAAAGTTACTAATTGATTCTTCAGGAAGTTGTTTGAATGTTTGTGACTCTAATATAAGTTGCGTAACGGATTGAGTCGGGCAAAAGTAGTCTTGCAAAATGTCACGAAGCGACTCCCAGGTTGGTGTTACTTTTATTTCGGACATAACTTTGGCCTTGCCAGTTAATTGTTTCTTGGTGTATTCTAATAGTATGTTATATTGTTCCGGTTTTGCAAGTCGGAATGCCGAGTTAACATTTATGATGAAATCCTCGAGTTTGACCCTAGAGCCATCATATTTTTCTATCCAATTAAATAATTCTGAGGTTGAATATTCGTAATGTGTGTCGTGTTTTTCTGTTTTGTAAGAAGTATTTGTCTGCTCGTTTTTAGTGTTTGTGGTTGTCGGGAGTGTGGGGTACATGTTTATAGATTGTATTAAGTAATTTAGTTAGGATAATAAAATTAAAATTTGTTTTTAGGCAATAAGCAAGTTGATTATAATTATTCACTTTGTTCTGAGAAAATTGGAAAGAATTTTAATTTCAAAATTATACTTCTTTGTAATAGTTAAACAACATTGACTTTGTATAGTCGTTCAGTATTCAAAGGATTTTATAAAATTTCAAAACACGACTTTTTATAAAGTCTAAAAATAATTTTTAATTGAACTTTGTAAACATTTAAAGTAATATTATGATATAAAACAGGACTTTGTATAAAAGTTTTAAATTTTAATAGGACTTTGTAAAAAAGTTTAAAATAATATTATAATATAAAAGAGGACTTTATATAAAAGTCTAAAAAAATTTATAGGACTTTGTAAAAAAGTCTAAAATAATTTTATAATATAAAACAGGACTTTGTATAAAAGTCTAAAATAATATTGTAATATAGAACAGGACTTTGTATAAAAGTCTAAAATTTATAGGACTTTGTAAAAAAGTCTAAAATATTTATTATGAAGTGCTTACTGCAAACAGAAATTTGGTATCTTCATCTTCTTCTTAGGTGGTAATCTGCGTGAGGATCCTTGTTTTCTTGGTGTGATCCTTGTTGCCTTGTTCCTGCTTCTGTCTTCTTGTTGTTTCTTGTCAACTCCTCGGTTTTGAGATGCCTGGTGCTGCTGACTCTTCTTCTCGGCGATAACTTGAATATTTTTGTTCGTTCCTTCTTTTTAAACTGTTATAGACCATAAAATCCTTAGGATTTTACGTTAATCGAAGGATTCACCGCTGCCACCAGTTGTGTTATGGCCAGGAAGGATGAAACACAAGAAGGATTTTTGTGGAAGATTTTGTATTGTTACTTTTATAAGTACAGGCAGAAAATGAACAGTTTGGTATATCACAATAAGTACTTCACAATTATAACGAGAAGAGTATAAACTTCCCGGAGTGAACAAAACACAGGCGAAGTGAATCTGACCACTGTGCGTAGATCTCTGATTTATTGGATCTAATTGTTCTGTATATATATGATTTGATTAGTGGTTTCATTAATTACCTAAAAGTTGACATGTCCGTTAAGGAAGGTCAACTTGACAATTAATATGTTGTAATGTATGTTTGTCACAATTGAAAATACTTAAGCAGAATATTACACATTAATAGCTATTAATAAATTAATATGTTGTAATATGTGTTTTCACACAATAGTAATTATAATATCATTTGATAATAGATCCGTGAGTAAGATCCGTAAGTATAGAATTACATATGAATACTTGTATGTTAATTGGTGTTGAAATTAAGAGAAGATTGGGTTGGGTAAGTACATAACAATTACATGGACCATAATATGTCAAAGATCTTCCATTCCATCTCGCAGCCCTACTCCCTGCTTTCCCTCTGGAAATATTCAACTTTGATTATTTTTCATTTGTCTATTCTTTTGAAAATCTCTATAATATTCAATTTATTGAATCATCTAACTGACGTGTTTTTTTTTTTTTTTTTTGTATATGGTTCTTTAACTTATTTTTTATAGCTCTATGAATACCCGAACAAAATCAGATAAAATAGTAGATGTTGACATGGGACTATTAATTAATAATCCATCATCCAACATTGCTTTAATATCTTGAAACTACGAGTTCATTGATCATTTCATTTAACTTCATTATGATTTTTAACAGAGGTAAGCTCTTTCGCAGTCATTTAAGTAAAAATTATTATTCATGTTTTGATAAAAGCAAATTTATAGGGTGCAAGTATGTGGTCGATTCCGTTAATAGGAACACTCTCGAATTGTATATTAAGTATTAAGTAGTAAAAATATTACGAGCATCTTATAACAATTGTAATATTTACAAAAACAAGTACCTATATTATTCACATATTAAACCATCAATGCTCGAAAATCAGTTTCAATATTCCCACGACCGTGTTTTAAAATAACACGTATTCTGCTGGGATACGATGATACGCGATGTAGTAAAACCTTTTTGAATATTTTCCTTCCTCAATCGACAATCGGCATTATTTAGGGCCGGGAGTGCTGTTCCCACCGCCACCGTATCGAAATCGAAAAGCTGTAGTTTTGGCAAGACCTACCTACATAGGTCAACATAGTGTACTTCAATTACCCCTAAACTGACAACACTCGTAAGCGTCCGATCGCGATTTATTCGGCGTAGCTAGCTACATCCGAGCCCCTACCCGTAAAACACTAACTCCTGTTTACAGCCAAGCGATGACAACCGGCGGCGACAAAACGCTTCAATTAGCTGCCCTCAGTAGCTACGGTAAATTATTTGCATGTAGGTAGCTATTTGGTTATTAAAATTGGAATGTGCGCTGAAACGTCGGGAGATAGTTTGGAGAGCAGGTAATCCAGATTTGTCGCTACGCTTTCTTGGGCACTTAAAAAAACATTTGACAGATTATTACAAAAATTGAACATTCTTGTAGATCTCTCTAATGGCGTAAAGTCAATATCGACCCGATGACGATCTGCTCCGTTAAAATAAAATAAAATGAAAATTACCACGAAGTAATTTTGAGAGCTATAAAAGTAAAAATTCTCAATTATTACTTATAAAACGTAAATTTATTTGAGGATTCGCATTTTTTTTAACGTTTAATGGAAAAATGAAAACGTTAAAATTTTCAAAATATTTCGAACTCAACAAACAATATATTACAGGGGTTTTTTATCATGCCGATCAATTTTCATTATGATATTTTTCATTCAGAGGCTGAATATTTTCAATACGGTAAAAATCTATGACGATGAATTCTTTACATATGAGTATATATTATATTACGACAGTTATTAATACTGAGTGATATATAATAAATTTAAATTTTAAGCAAAACGCTGAAACTAAAGTATTTCAATATACGAGTACGTGTAGTAATATTTAAAAATTAAAAACAAAAAAATTCTTTGACAACCGATGACAAATACATAAAGTTTTATATCTTCTTCTTCTTCGTGTACCCTGTCGGGTCCCATCGACGTCGGCGATCATCTGGGAGAAAGTTTCCCTAATTTAATAAGTTTTATATAAGTGGTGGAAGCAAAGTATTTGTATTAATTACATTAACTTTTATCTGCAGTCATTCATAATGATTTTTTTATTCATAAAACATGTTGGTATATTTACTGGTCGTGAATGGATGTCACTGAAGATATGGGGAAAACTAAGATCAAGATAAGTAAGTGAAATTTTTATCAATTTAATGTTTTATCATATTTACTTGACTGTAAGCAACAAAACTTAATTAAAACACCATACCACGTTTTGCGATTTATTTCATTTTGAAATTAAAAATTTCATTTTTCCTAATACCTACCATCCACTTCCGTACTCCGTACAAACTGTATTATCTAACTTTTTTACCCTACCTGTTAAAATTAAGAGTATCTTTAAAAGATATTTTTAAATAATTTGAGGTATCTGAAATAGATGAGTTTCCAACGTTTATAGCTGGATGGATTTTCCCTCGTTATTCCGGGATCTTATTACAAAGTTACTTTACGTCCCATAATGAAATCTTCTCTGGCCTTCCAATTTAAAAAATGTATGAGTCATCCGAGGAAAACTCTCGCGGTAGGCACCGACATCATTCTTTGACACTTTTCCTTTCTTCGGAGCACTCTTGCTTCATTGCCGGCAACCCGCTACCGGCGGCCAACTTTTCTTCCTTTATAAGTTATAACTTATATTACTTCTGAAATGTTGTCCTTTTTCTAGCCACAAATTCATTACTTGAAGAACTAGGAAGTCTAGACAATTTACTTATTTTATTATAAATTAAAATAGCATTTTAAAACTCTGTTCTCAACTTAAGATAAATTTTAAGAATATGTTAAATGAACATATTTATCTCTTTTATTGATAAACAATACTAGGAAACTAATGTTTTAAGTAGGTACCAAAAATATTCTGAATAGTATTATATAAAACATATTTATTTATTTATTTATATTTAATTTTAAGTATAAAATTTTGTTTGGACTGTGCCTGTCTCTCTAGAAATATCTGCGTTGAGACAGGCATAGTTTACAATATTGTGTAGGTTCAAAACATAGTAAATAGATAATTAAGTGTTTAAAGTAACATAATAGGAAATATATCACAAATATATCGTCGCTGTATATATAATTAAGCCTATGTGCCGTTTTAGTACATTCTAAGATAAGCGAATGAAACAGTTTTAAAAAATAATTGCACAGACTAGATTTATAAAAAATATTTTAAATAATTACTAGGCAGACTTTCCAGATAAACGGCAACGTTTTTTTTTAGTATATCGTCATTATTTATATGAAAAATTGACGAATCGATTCGTTCATCTCAGAATGTACCAAATGGCACATTGGCTCTATTGCATATATAGCGACGATATAAGGTTATATTGTGGTAGTGTATGTATGCCTATTTTATCTCTCCCCTTGTTTTGGATCCACTGTTTTGTATTTTGTATTTTATGTTAGGGTTGTAAATTGTGGTTAGCCCGGATTGTTTTAATTCGTCAAGCATGCAATTAAGTAATTTCGGTCCAAAATAGTTATAGCTCCTTTGTCCATATGTGGTATGTAACCTTGGGATTTGTAGATTGAGTTTGTTTGACCGTGTGGTAATTAAACTGTGTATTTTTGTGTTTGTATGTGTATTAAAGAGTAGTATTCGCATAAATTTGTTTTATATCGAATACATCGAATTTGTTGAATATTTCATCTGTCCTTGTTAAAATTGAGGTTTTGAGGATTACTTTTATAGCAATTTTTTGAGTTGTAATAATTGGATTGAGTGCACTCATAGTTGCTCCTCCCCACGCAATTATGCCGTGTTCTATAATTGATTGGCAGATTGCGAAGTATATCATTTTTAGGAGTTTAATGCTGAGAAAGTTTCTAATATTGCACAGAAAAAAATGGCTTTTTTTATTTTGTTTGAGATGTGCTATGTGTGGAGATTCCATTTGAGATGAACATCGATCATAATACCTAAATATTTAATTTGATCAGTATGTTCAATGTAGGGACATATACAATTTTCAGTGTTGAAATTGGAGCAACCGTGTACTTTTATATTGTGTTCAGCCGACGGTTGATCATTTATATTTATGCTGTATGTTATATATTTGGTTTTATTAATATTAAGTGTTAAGGTGTTACTATCTAGCCATTTTTTTACAGTTCATATATCCTTTCAATCTTTTTTAAATACTGATGATCATGTATTTGCTTGGAATTGCAGCACAGTGTCATCGGCGAAACAAATAACACTACCAGCAATGGGTATATTACAGATGTCATTAATGTAGATTAAGACCTTATTATCACCTCTGCGCCCCTTCCAAAAGATTATTTTTGTACATGCCAAATTGCGCGTGAATGTCTATGCAATGTGAGAATATTGTAAGAATTTTGAACTTGTACTACTATAATTGACTCCTGAACGTGTGGAGATTTTTGGCCTCGTTTTTGAGTCGCTTCATCTTAGCCATTCTTTCCAAGGTTTTTCAAGTCTGCATCCAATTAGCCTCGTGATCAGCAGTAACCTCGGGTTACTCTGTTCGGTCAATCTATTTATCCCATTCGCGTAAATTTTGATTAAACGCGAATAACAGACACCCAGAAACACGCCCTAGAGTTAGAAGAGTAGAAATGTCCAACAATATAAAATAAAATGAAAAATGTATGCAAAACAAACTATATTTTTTATATCGTATTATAATTTAAGTTTAAACCGTAAAATGAAAAATACGTATTTTCTCTACTAAAAAAATAATTCGTTATAATAACTGTGATAATGCCGTCATTTAATAATAATTTTATATTAAATATATAAATGTTATGCATTCACGTATTTGAAAAATATATCCGGTCACCGGTAAAATAGTAGGTATACATCAAATGAGCTGTAAATCTTCAAGAGTCTCCCTTGGAGATATCTACAGTTTTGTATTTCCGTGTTTGAGCTCCCCACCCCTACCCTCCGAATCACGACTGGCGTGGCAACACAAATCATTTCAACAAATTGAATTCCAATAACTCGACCCAGCGTCTCTAATAGAAGCAATACAATGTACAATGAATACATATTCAACGGGATTTAAATATTAATTATTCACGTCACCCGATTGAATGAAACGATTTATTCAATCGGGTTATTTCCTACGACGCTTTTGAACAATCAAGGGATCCGCTTTTTGTACTATACAATAATATTCTTCAAGGCACAAGCTCACATAATATAACAGTTTTTCCTTTTATTTTCTCATCAATATTTATTTCTTTTTACGCGGTTTGGTTCAAATGTACATGTGTGGTGGCTCAAGACACATACACACCCGTGTAATGATGTACCGCATATGCTGGCATAGAAGTACGGCAGGCCGTCGCCCTCGATACATGGGTTGAGGCAAGATCGCTGAGCATAGCAAACAGGCGACAATGTAAGCCGGGCCAATGACCGAGTACAAAGGCAATGTATAGCAGAGGGCATGGAAAAAATAAATGATTAATTTGATTGAATGAATTTTTCTCAGCATTCTTATTTGACATTCTCTCGAAGCGAGGATAGACCGCTTATCGGGACATATAGCGCTTTGTTAATACTTGTGTATTTTTTACTTAATGTGTTTGATAAAGATTCATGCATTAAAATTATTTTACATGGTTACAAAGTTTTTTAGCTCAACGTTTTATAACCCTTGGTGCAAAAAATACCTTGTAATCGAATATTGACATAATTTTTGCTATGTTAATATATAAAAACACTTCTTAAGACTGGTTTGTTAAAGAAATAACAGCACAAATTGATATTTTGATTAAACTGAAATTCAATTTTAAAAATTCTACGTTCACCAAATAGGTCCAAGTTTGAATAAAAGATTTTCATATACTGAATTCGCATAACGATATATTTATCAAATAATTTATTCTTAACGTGGAATGCATTAAAAAAATTGTAATCGGAAAAAAGAAAATAAAACCTTGTCAAAGAAATTGTTTTTAAATTTAGTGACCATATATATCTTTGCGTATACTTTAATTATTTAAGCAACGTATTATAAATAAACAAAATGAACGTCAGTTACGTGCTCACCCACGTACCTCGTACCTCACAACAAACCTCGGCAAGCATAACTACTAATTAATTGATCCATTCTATGTATTATACATAATCTTAAAAAAATACTATGCTTAAAAAGTGCGAAATTATGAAACGCGAACTCTAATACCTTGAGTATTCTTCATCTACCAAACTAAACAATAACTTTTCACTAAACTTAACGAACATTGTAAATTTAATTAAGGCGATCGTCTAGCAGAATGAGCAAATTTCACCATTTTTTCTCATATCTTCTCTTGCGTTTTTTATCACATTTTTGTATGGAAATATCTCATTTTAAAATTTATTCATCAGGTTACATATATTTTAAATACGAATATCTTATTAAAATGTCATAAACTAAATTAAATAATTGATTAATAAATTACCAAACCTTCGATGTTTTAAAAATGAAGAAAATTGCTTGACTTTATCGGCCTTTTATGACTGAACGGCGTGTTGAGATGTATTTTTTATTCAATAATATTATAAAGTAAAAGATTATCTTAAATTTATTACAATTATAGAAAAATCTGTTAGTTTGTTTACATGCAATGTTTTAAAAAACACTGTTTTTTAAATTATTTTTATTTTGTTGTGTGTTTTTTTCAATCCTTTTAAAAAAGTTTATAACTTTTTTTCTTTAATAAATTAAAGGAATAGACATTTTGATTTTAAAATTAATACAAAAAAAATCAAAAAATTATTCTCGATTTCAGATTTTAGCTATTTAATCAAGGCACTGCGTATTGTGTCATAAATACGTTGCGTCTTGATTAAATATCTAAAATCAGTAATATCGACAAAGATTTTGAATTTTTTTTGTTTTTATTGTAAAATTATAATATCTATTCTTTTGACTATTGAAGTAAAAAAGTTGTCAACCATGTAAAAAGAGTTGAAAAAAACCCACAAAAAAATAAAATATTTTTCAAAAACAGTATTTTTTAAAACATAAATTGCATGTAAACAAACTAACAGATTTTTCTACAATTGTAATAGATTAAAGATAATCGTTTACTTTGTAATATTATTGAATAAAAAAGAACTCTCAACACGCCGTTCAGTCATAAAAGGCCCACAAAGTGGAGCAATTTTCATTTTTCAATTTCAATTTCATTTTTAAAACATCGAAGGTTTGGTAATTTATTAATCAATTATTTAATTTAGTTTATGACATTTTAATAAAATATTCGTATTTAAAATATATGTAACCTAATGAATAAATTTTAAAATTAGATATGACCCTACAAAAATGTGATAAAAAACGCAAGAGAAAATATGAGAAAAAATGGTGAAATTTGCTCTTTCTGCTAGACGATCGCCTTAAGAGAAAAGACATATAATCATTTTTGCAACATTAGAAACATAATGAATATTAAAAAAATGGTAGGTTTGTGTTAAAAATAATTAGATTTCAAGTTATCAATTATACCTAATGATGAGAAGGGCAGCTGTTAATAAAACTATAGTAGTCATAAATTACTCCAATATTCTGTATTATTTTTAAACTAAAAAAATAAACATATTTAAATAACAAGATTTTTGTTAGGTGAGTTAAATGGAGTTTTCTAACGTCCAAATATAATACCGAATCAAGTCTTCTAAAACAATGCCGAAGATTTAAGCATTTTGCCAAGTAAAAAATAAATCACTATTATCGAGAAACTTAGGCGTCGTTATAAAAGGGGACTATATGCAAAAACAAAATTTTACAGGAGTAAGTAAAGGAATTTTGTGAAATAAATCACCAGAATTTAAGTTTTTTTTTATTTTCTAATATTCACTTGCCAATTATGGACATTCATTTTACGTTTTCTTTGTTTATTCATGTTAAGCAATCTCAGTGACATCGTTGAACTGTCGGCATCCATATTATTTGTAATTACCAGATAAATAGAGATCCTTTTTCCATGTTAAACCCTTCCATTTTTTTCCATGTTAAAGCCAACTTTTGAGCTCGAATTTCGCCGCTTATGGTGCATACTTTTATATAAATAATTTTAAAACAATAAAATCACTTTGTGACCTTATGTGCTACGTTGACTCTTTTCGTGGGGGATGCCTTTAAATCTTTTATCTATTGCCCAACTAAGCAAATTAGTTACGTTCCAAAATACGCACAACCTCAAGTATTAAAGTACTTCCAAATCCCTAAATTGATGTACCTCGATCTTGACTTGATGATCTTGATGAACATGGAGTTGAACAACAATATATAGCCTGCGAAATATCCGAGAAGAAAAGCGTTTAAGGAATTCTGAACAGCTTTCCGAATCATTTATATACTTGCTTAAATCTTGCTCAACAAACCCCTTAAAAACTCTGTGAGAATAAACATTGTTTAGAAGGAAGTCTTCTTAGGTTAGTTCTTTAGTCTTGTTAGGCAAATATTACTTCAACAATTTGAGAAATTTCTACATCAAACTCCTGTTTCTTTTTTAAAATATTTTTAAAATACTTAAAACGGTATAAGTTGTTCTTTAAAAGAAAAAGTATTAATTTATGTACAAAGGACACGTTATCAGGTTTTTATTAGCTTAAAGTGGTTCAAAAGTCCAGTTACAAAAATATTTATGAAAGGTATTTTAATTTCCAAAAAATATCCTTGCCCATGCTTATTATTAATACCAAAATTTTGTTTTAAAAAAATATACTATTTGTACTGATTTTAACAATGCGAGAATACTTATCGGCGCCGGTAACAGATGCTGCACTAAAAATACATAAAGTAGGTATTTTAAATTATTTCTTAAATCTCACCGAACAAAAATAATAAAGGATCCTGAATAAATTTTGTTCAGCCAAGTCACACACCGATTATTTATTGCTCAATGCATTTGCATTTTTACTACGATATGCTTAAATTGAAAATATCTCAGATTTAGGCGAATATGCTGCGCTTAAATCTGATGTTGAAAAAATATTTTATTTTCTAAACGTATTGGTATTAATAGGGATAAATTATTTTTAAGTAAATAAACTATTATTTGAATTTAGTGACTTTCACCAGGTAATCCCCTGTGCGAATGTATTCGAGCAAGTGATAAAATATCGCGACCGTTTTATGAACAGAAGTTCCCGTATCGGTCCTTCTCATTACTTTAATCTATGTCATGTTACTTTTTAATAATGCAATGATATGGTTGATATCAAAAACAAAGAGAGAACCGAACTGTTAATTTAATAAAAAATAATTTTGGTAGCGGAATGGTAAAATCGCTTTGGTAATGGTAAAATCGCTTTTTGCGAACACAAATATGATCACAGTGAGGAACGTTGATGATTCGAAAATCAAATTTGATGAATAATTTATTACCACGACAGTATAGGTATTATGGAAAGCTGACTCAGCGCATATATGTTGAGACGTCTAAAGCATCGCCCCACCGAGTTTCAAGCAACAATAAAAATATTTTCCCACAATTTTTGAGCGAAACTTAAGCTTCCTGAAAAACCCGAGAGCGACTTGCGAATGTGTGGAAGCCTCCTAGATTCAGCTATTGTCAGGTAATAACTGGTTCAAGTATTTTCATTTCCATTCCAGTGACAACTTTCTTGAATAAGAATATAGCGATTTCTATATTTTATTAATATTTTTTATCAATATTTGTATTTTTAAATGTGCAAGTAGTACCTACACATTATTTATTATCAATTACGCTTAATATAAGATAAGATGGTCCTCTCATAACTATAGTAGTGACAAAATAACTTAACGCGACTAGTAAAAAATGTTTATTTTAGTTTAAATTAATATAAGTAATGTGTCTTTAAATGTCAAAAATATTTTCTAAACGATTTAGTATCTTGTGTGAGGTATGATTTATGTACCTATTGTAATACGTTTCAATTTTGTAATCAATCAGTCTATTTCTGAAAATGATCTGTAAATCCTAAAACTAAAAGGAAAAAATGAGTCATCATATGGAGAAAAGCATTGATGAAAACGATATTTTAGGAATATCTTGTGACTTAACTAATAAAAATATCAAGTCTTGTATGAAGGATGGGAGCCATGGAAAAATATTTTATTGTATTTACAGAACTGCAAGTTCTGTGAGATTCATACATTCCTTTTTTCAAAATTCATGATTTTCAATGTAATTTATCTGACAATCGGCCGTATTCTGCAAAAAGTAATATTGCTATTTCTGTATCTTGACAGTTATTGTATATCATTGTAATGGCATCAATGTTGACGTATCACGTATCGGGGTGAATTGTCGAATTGCGAAAGGAGACTGAGTACGCTCGCGTAGATGCGTGTGTGGAAAATCTATGTACGATAGAGTGAATAATAAACAAATCAACAGAGAACGTAATACTAGCTGTAGCGTAGTAGATGAAATAAAAAAGGGATGGCTGAGGTGGTTTGGTTATGTAGAACGTATTGGCGACTCGAGGATAGTAAATTAAATGTATGAGATGAGTGTTGATGGCAACGGAAACAAAAGAAGTCCGCAAAAGACCTGCCATGATCAGATAAACCATTTATAAGATGTCGGCTTTGTTAAAAGTTACAATACACCCACAAGTGTAAGTGGAAGAGACAAAAGTGATGTGTTAGAATAGAAGAGTGTGTCATTCCCCATACCCCTGCGAGAAAATGGTGTTATAGTTATATTTATATCTATATATGTATATATAATTTTCAATTTAAATTATAATAAAAAGATTTCACAACAAATTATATATATTAGTGATTAACTAACTGTGACCCGCCAAAAATATCGATTTTTATCAAAATATTAAAAAAATATATATACTTCCCCTGCCGGCAGTTAAAGGTACTATTCTAGTCCCTGGCGTGGGTTAAACATGAAATGACTCGCGTTCCTGCCAAGTCCTATATGTACTGTATTTTTGACGGGTAATGCAGGCTCGACTATAGAAACATCGCTTCCGTTGCCGCCTTTGGGAAGACTCGGGGTTTAAGCTCCATCTCCAGCCGTTTAATTTGTTTTTTTGCCGCAAATTCGAACGAAATTACAGACGAAAATTATATTCGATTATTATTTTAAATACAATAAATAAAGGAAAACATATTTATTTAATGATGCAATTGCACAAACCAAATGTGCGTATGTTCACGAGAATTACTTTGTTGCTAGTGGGTTAAAAAATATAAGATACGCGGAACAGTCTCAGGGCGCGATTAAAGTCGCGGGAATCAGCCAGTATTTATCTTTAAGAGTGCTATATCTCGTAAATAGGCGAGTCAAGTGGTTCTCGGGGAGATTTATTCAATCACACGCACGCGTGCACACTTCAGCGAGCTATTCCAGGGGCACGTGCGCCGCACGGCCTGGGTAGGAGGGCGGACTCGGTTACAAGGGGACCGCTGTTAGCGTAAATGAGAAAGTTAAACAAGTGTATCTATCACGCACGGTCGCTCCGAGAAGACAGGGAGCCAGGTCCGATGAGGTAGCGGACTAGGTAGCGCAATGCACTAGTGCTATTTGCTTCTTCGTTATTCGTCCTGATTATTCGTCGATCGAATTATCTAAATGAAAAATAATCGGCCGTATTCTGAAATAAGCAAAATTTCGTTTTCTGTATCTTGAGAGGTTTAAAATCAATGAATTCAATCAATTAGAAAGCTCTTTATTAACATTTGTTTAGGTTTTATAACTTTCTGATTAATTAATTGAATTCATTCATTTCAAACCTGTCGAACTTTAAACGTCAAAATTGGCAGCATTACAGAGTTATACAATAACTCAGATCAGAGTCAAAATACAGAAAAAGTAATATTGATTATTTCAGAATACGGCCGACTATCAGATAGGTAGTTATACAAATGTCGGAGTGTTAGTACAGAGACCATAAAAAATATAGTATAATAAAAAATTTGTTCTCAGTAAGACAAAAGTAATTAAGATTAACGATTTTATTAACTTGTAATGTTATAACCATAGCACTTATACAAATAGATACAGGAATATATTATAACGATGAGATCTTCCAACATCCTACCACTTAATTGTTTAAAAAATGTTATTTTTGTAGATGTAATATTCGTAGGTACTCTAATTACAATTATTAATATTATTAATTAATTTTGCGGTTAGACATTATAACAGAATGTTAGTTAACTTAGTAAAAACCACTACTAGATTTAGGGTCCAACGGTTTCGAGACGTACCCGTCTCTTCGTCAGGACCAACACTACACTACTATATTCACAACACTATACACCCCAACCATAGTATTGTTAAACATTCACCAATATTGATCACATGTGTGTTAATCTTGTCAGAGATAAACATGCACTGCATGTGTTGTTCCTGACGAAGAGACGAGTACGTCTCGAAACCGGTAGACCCTAAATCTGGTAGTGGTTTTTACTAAGTTAATTAACATTCGGTTACTCTAATTACTGCTTTTTAATTTTTGCATAAAAAACAATGTTTAATATTTTATCACTCGACTCTATCTATATTCAGAAACGTTATTAACATTAATCTTCAAGTAATAAAAATATCACCATTACAATGTACAAAAAAATTTCGTATGAATTTTTTTTTTAAATATTCTTATGATTTCACGGCCGTTCAGAATCTTCTGGTTTGAGTTTTCTGGAATGTTCTGCCGTGAAAAAAACGTTCAATTCATTCAATAAATATGGCCATTTTTGACAGTGTAACTAAGAAAAAAATGGCGGTATGATTTTAAAACTGTATAAACTTATAAATATTTGATATGTTCTATAAAATGATTATTAGTTATTCCGCTCACCACTTTCATTTTCTGATATTCGAATTATGTGTACGAGACGTTTTAGTGGTAATTTATATAAAATCGCCATATGCAAATCTTTTAGTTCTGTAGAACCGATGTCCGGTGGAAGACCGGCGGGATGATTTGGTCTTCTTTTAACAAGCTCTTTTATTGAATTATTTCAATTTTTTGGGGGTAAGGTATATTTTTATATTAAAAATAATGAATTTTTTTAGTATTCACATAAAATTTAATAAAAAATTCCAATGCTTTCATGTTTTTTTAGCTTTTTGAAGACGTATCCAAAAATATTAATATCTGAAATGCACCATTTCCTCTTTGATTTTTATTTATTCAATTTGTAAAAAAATGTATGTTCTTCATATGGAAATATTTCTAGATGAAGTGTATCGAGATGACTTTAAGGGTGGAAGACCGGCGGGATAATTTGGTCTACTTTTAACGAGCTCTTTTATTGAATTATTTCAATTTTTTGGGGGTAAGGTATATTTTTATATTAAAAATAATGAATTTTTTTAATATTCACATAAAATTTAATAAAAAATTTCAATGCTTTAGTGTTTTTTTACCCTTTTGAAGACGTACCCAAAAATATTAATATCTGAAATGCACAATTTTCTCTTTGATTTTTATTTATTCAATTTGTAAAAAAATGTATGTTCTTCATATGGAAATATTTGTACATGAAATGTACCAGAGATGACTTTAAGGGTGAATAATTAAAAAAAATAGTAAGCTTGTTTAGCCGGCATTTTGGCAATATGATTAGAAAACTGTACAATTAGTTGACTCTCCAGATTGCAAAAACGTAAGATAAAAAATCGGTATGTAAGGCTTCATGTTTTATGTGGCCTTAAGTACCGATTTTTTATCAAACAATGAAAAGTAAAAAAAAATTAACATTTCAATTTAAAATCAAAATATGGGAATTATCTAACTAACGTAATGTATTATAGATAGAAACGTGACGTGATTTTACATATAAATCATTTTTATTCTAATATTATGCATAAATAAAAATTATCAATAATGTATTAGATGGATACCGTTTTAAAAAATTATTACCCTTTGTGTGAAAGTGACAATATCCAATACTAGAGACCTTAGAATGCATTCTTCGTGTAATGGACGGGAAGATAATCAGAGAGAAGATGCAAGATAATCAGAGAGAAGAAAAGGATGCTCTGCTTAGATAAGGCGGGTGAATAGAGTCGGAAACACTTAAGATGGATATCTACTCGTAGATCCACATAACATACAACTCGAATAAAATTCGCAATAGACGGGGGACTTAGATTGATGGTACTTATAACTTTGTCACTGTAAAACTTTACCATTGTTAAATCAGAATTAAATTATTTTTTTTAATCGGATAAAATTTGTTAAATTACTTTTTATTCGAGTGTCGCTTTTACAAATGTGTTTTGTAACTTCGATCGTTAAATGTGGCCAATAAATTATTAGTAAAACTGTAATATTCCAACGGCCACTGCCGACTTGCTGCGCGGTTGGTGAATAATCGATTAAATATTACTTAAAAAACAATTAGGCACCTGAAACTAATGGTATTCCATCATTTTTAGGTTAAGAAGCAAAGAATATATTATTGTAAGAGGTTTAAAAAAATTCCCCAGTGAACCGCTGGAATTTTATGCTACCTACGACAGATTTTCAGAAACCTTGAATATACCTCGTTTCATTTCATAAAAATCTATGTATACCTATAAAATTATTTTATAATATACTTTAATAAATATAAAAACAGTTGAAATGTTATATGTCCGTTTTTCTACAATACTATGTCGATGCAAATTTGTTTCACTAAGCATGAGAGCTTTTCTATTTATGGAATAACCCTTGATAACCTTTCTAAAAGGCTTTAGGCAGTTTACGTAGCTATAACAATTAATTGTACGTACGTTCCCTCTCTTTCAAACCATTATACAAGTACTTTACAACAATATGCTACGTATATAAAAACATTGATCTTACTTCAACTTGCAAAATAGACTACGCACTAAACTTAAATAAAATACTTGAAATATTACACAATTAATTTTATTTTTTAGTTTTCTAAGAATTAAAAAAAAATGTATGTATGAAATCCAATGACAATTCATAATCTCGACCGTATGATAAATCAACTAGTTACTAGTGTAAGATCTCAAGCAGTATTGACATTACATAACGCGCTTGCAAGAAATAAGAAGCCAACATTACTATAATCAGATACACATAATATGTATAATAATATTACATATTATTTTTATGTACAGGGTGTAACACAACTAGTCCACAATACTTTACAGGTAGATTCTTACCTTAATTAGGAGTCGAAAATGTCCGAGAAAATATGTTCTAAAATCAATAGTTATAGAGATAAACTACATGCTTAAAAATTTACATTTATTTTCAAAAATTTATTTAGTTGAAATTTTTGTTGTTCGTAACAATATTTCATTAAATCAGAAATCTTATTCTGATACAACTTACTTCCGTTTTACAGGAGCAAAATAATTTATAGCGGTTATAACGTATATTTAAGTATTAATTTTATTTTTTTACCCGGGTATTAAAACTTTTTCGTGAGTTCATAAAGTAGCAGACGGTGAAGGAAATTAATAAAGTCACAGTTAATTAATTAAAATTATTTCTTTTTTACATAGATATAGATTACATATTTAATATTTATTAAATATATATATATATATAATGGGTTCTCTAAAGTTTTATTTTTATTTTTTTAATAAATGAAGGTCGGTGCTTCACTAGACAAGGTTTGTTCTGAAGCAACTACTTGTACAGTTTTTTTTATATGTTAAAATATTAGAAATAAAATTTAAATAATGCACGTAATAAATATAACACAAACACAAGAAAAAGTACACAAGTACAAGCGAGATTAACAAATGTTACAAAAATTAAATCAAATAAACATTACAAGTCTATTATGACGTGTAATAAGTGTGTTTTCCAAAATATTAAAACAATAAATAAAATAGAATAAATATTTTATGTTACTTTTTGCCAAACGAGCACTTTTAATATTTATTTTAAACCCTCGCAGCTTTCAGAAATAACATCATTATCAGTCTGAAACACTCAACTTGTTGTACATACGTAGGTACTTTGCTAGCGGAAGCGTAAAAAAAACAGCTGAAAAACGTCTTTATTCGACGGAAGTAGTCATAATGCCGATTGTTATTTTTTAACGAGAACATTGTACTAAATTCGCAACAATAGCACACCTGTATAAAGCAGAGCAGTTTTTGAAGGGATTATAATACAGTGCTGAAATGGTTTGGTCATGTAGAACTTATGAGGATGGTTAAGAAAATATATGGGGTGATATTTGAAAGCAACAGGAATAGAGGGCGTCCGCGAAAGACCTGGCACGATCAGATACTACAAGTATTGGAGGATGGCCCTGTTAAAAGCCTGAACAACCGTAAAGCTTGCATGAGAAGATGTATGAATGTAGCCGAAGCAAAAGTGGTGTGCCAAGTATACACTTGTGCCTAATTACACTAAGTAACTATTGGACTAATTGAATTTTTCTCCCAAGTGCGTTTTAGCGTATATAAACGTTCACTTCTTAACTTTCGGTGGCCCAGTGTCCTGTTATATGACGAATTTTTTAAATCAATAAATTTGATAAATATAATATTATAAAAAACGATATTTTATTATTGTTAGAAAAAAATACTTTTTGTGAAATATTTTAAATTCCCAAAAATAAAAATACGAATAATTCCTTCAATAAAACAATACCTCATACGCCCCCACGTAAAAATAACGATGTCCTCTAATACGATACTTCCGGCTTGTTCGCGTTCAGTAGTAGGTGAAACGTGAAACGCGTACCACAGTACCACAAATCATCACATTGCCGCTGGAGACCAGTCTGTTGGGCGCTAACCTACCTTGCGGGTCTGTGTTGACTTCATCTGACCACCGGCTTCATCTGACCTCATTTTGATCCAATTGGCTTGTGTGAAATGGCTTTTTATGTTATGAGAATTTTTACTTCATTTTAGATTACATTACTATATTCTTGCTTCATGTCTCGCCCAATATACTCGTATGTAACTTCCTTGCTTTCACCTTCCTCAGATGCGACATACCGTTCCGAAGTTCCAAGTTTTTTAACCTTCTCCATACTTTGGTTAGATTATTACGTATTTGGCCACAAATATCTTGCAAGATTTTATTTTCTTAATAATTATATTTAATAAAGTTTTATTTAAATTTTCAAACATGAATACTTAATTGAAAGCACTACAAGCACACATTGAAAATTTAAACGATATTATTGATCTTAAAATGTCATCATTTGTAAGTTGCCAGCCTGTGTTATAATACTTAATAATAAAATAAAACTTTTTTTAAATAAAGCTGAAACAAAAAACTTATTTAAATTATGCAGTATACATTTTTTAACCTTAAGAAGGTAATAAAATAGAGCAAATTTAAACAGCTGGTTGTAATTCATTTTTAAATTAACTTTCGAAAGCTATTTTTAAGGGATTTCAAGGGATTATACCTACATGCGGACTTTTGAGACTTACTTTCATGCTTCCCATCCTCTCGAGCATTACTGAATGGCTGCCGGTTAGTTGCGGCAAACTCGAAGAGATGACTTTCAGAAAATATTGAAAGCCCTATTTTTTTCACTCCATCTAAATTATGTAGCCCAGTCATGGCATTTCTCTACAGAGAAAGCTCGGGCTATATTTATGATACTTTATTTTATCATTTTAAATCCCCAATAATACTAACTTCGAATGTCCATCCGTAACCATAAATAGAATCGTAACAATTGGTAATCTTATTTCATCGTTTTGAAAATAAGTATGATTTTCAATAGTGCACATCAAAGCTTATATATATTCCAACACATTTTTTGACTGATTAATGAATATAACCTAATAATAAATAATCCCTCAATGCAAAGATGAAATTCAAAAATAAAAGTCCATCATTGTTGACGAAGTATTGCTCTGTCTTAATATAACCTCTGTTGATAATTTTACGAAAGGTTAAAGAAAACTTTTTCTTACGAGCAATCATAGGAATGACTTCTGGGATCACCTGATTTAGCTGCGCTGTATTGTTTATGTAACAGTGTTTACTAACAAGACACAAGCAATAAAATAGGAGCGGTAAGCATAAATATTAGATAATTTAGCTTGTTGGTGCGGTCAAAATGCTCGTCTACTGATCTGGTGATCGGTGATTCGAGCCCTATTCCAGGACATTAGCAAGTTATCCTATTTTCATAGCGCAAGCTTTAGCTAAATTTGAAAATAGCTAGAATATTGATTCGACGCGTATTCCTGGTTTGCATCTCTATTTAAAAAAATGTCAAAAAATGTCTTAATCATAGCGCATTCAAGAGAAAGAAAGGTAACGTTTTTACCCTTTTGTACGTTGAATGTCTCTGAAAAAATGCTCTGAAGCAGTTCCAATGTAATTTTCTAGTGTGGTGGGATACTGCTACGTGCTGAACGTCATCTAAAATTCACCAGAATAAATGATGCTCATCCACGTCAGTGAATGCCACAAAATACATCGGAATACGTCCGCAGGTACAGAACGCTTGCGACACCATGCGATGCGCCATCATTTTTTTATTGACCTCGACTACGTCAACAGTAATACTGCGTGCCTTCTTCGAAATCGAGTACATAAATACAAATTGAACTTTAGAACGTGAATAGAATAAATTCGAATGTGAATATGTCAAGTGGCTTTTTCCTTCCCCCCTCCACCCCTTTGCACAACATATACTTTCTCACAGACATCCTTATCACATACATTATATTACTTAACTTGATCTAGAGCCAGGTTGACAGATACACCCACACATATTAGGATCACAGCACTTTTCTTTTACTTTTTCATTATACTGAATCATTACAATGCATTATCTGTAAGTAAAGATGCTGCCTTTAAGAACACTAACTCATGCATACATAATTTAAGCCAAATATAATTATGCAAATTAATATTTAAACAGAACGATAGATTTTTAAAATAAATCATAAAATATCTTAAATTACAATAGAAACCTCACCGATATAATTAAAATGTTGATTTTTACGAAGCGATATGATCGCCGACTTTCGATAGTAGTTGATACTATAAGAAGAACAATAAATATAAAAAGAATGCACTTTTATGTACATAAAGAGGGAAATAGAATATAATAATATATAAAAAGGCAGAGAGACATAGAAAGCTACAGAACCCAAATACGTGTAAGGAAATGTTATATAAAAATATAGATAAATGTTATCTATTTCCGATCTATAAAAGTTTGATTTATACAGGAAAGGAATATGATTAAGATTCTAGTAATAATTATTACTTTCGATACAATTGATATTCCATCCAGAATGTAAGTACTTGCCCGGACATCGGAGATAAATTTGAATTTTTTATGTGCGTGTGTGTATGTGTGGCCGCAAAAGTATAAGAATGCATTGTCATCGAAATCAAGTCAAGTGTTCTAATTTTCATTTCCAAGGTTTTTCAACAAGAAATCAAGACCGTTGGTGAAGTTAATAAACATGATTTAAAAATGTTGTATCTGTATGTACGTCGCGATTAACCTTTTGGCCCAACGCCATGCCTAAAGGGGCGGAACGTGTATACGTAAGCGTATTGTAGCGTTACGTAACAAGATGTACACATTAAATGTGCCGACCGCACCAAAACAACGAAGAGCTGCTTGTGTGATTTTTTCAAATTATAAACAAAATGAAATAGGTACTGTTTTAATGTAACTACACACCTGGGTCCTCTCCGGGGAGATATCAACTTCACCCGCGGGGTAAATGTCACGGAGGGTACTTTTGGAGTGAATGATTAATCCGAGTCATATTTATGAATTGTTAATGAGAGTGGATTTATTTTTCTCCTGAAATTTAAAAAAAACTAATAAAACGAGTGTTTTTAAATAAATGTCAGCTAACATATTCACAGGATTTTCATTCTCACATTCTGTATACCAATCATCAATATAACTTTTTTCACTTATTCTCAAATAACCGTATACCTACCTATAACAGTAGGAAAATTACAATATATTTTATATAATAACTTAATATACACACAAGATGGTGAATAATATACATGTATACACATTTAATTTGATTTGAGTTTGAATGTATGTGTATATATTTGAAAAATGCACAGACGTCAACATAATACAAGAACCTCTCAAAATGCCCATATAATTGCGGTGAAAACAAAAATAAGGCAATCGAAGTTCACTTGCAGCGGATTAAAATGATTTAACGAGTTTCCCGGCAGATAAGACAAGGTACATTGAAAATATTAAAAAGGTGTGTAACATAAGCTACCTGTACACCTAAGCTAAATACCTAACTATAAAGTTTAATAATATTAGTTTTACGAAAAGCCCAAAGCTTGAGACTTTAAGCTACCGAATTAAGCTTTATTACGACTTTTGTGACTTTTAAGCACACACTTTATGCTTTAAGCTTCTAGATGAAAACTTAAGTAGAACTTAGAACTTCGGAAGTATATTAACATGAAAGCTAATATTATTTTTTTTTGTTAAGAATTTATATTTTCAAAATTGGCCAGTCGTGATCTATCTAGTGGTTAGGAAAATTCCTCCTCCGTTGTGTCCGTAGCTATCCAAAATTCTTTTGATATGTGGTGAGATTCGTATTCTTATTAACGCGACTAGACTAATATAGATCGAATTCTTACCTAACTATGGAAATAACAAACGCACGTAACTAATCCGTACTCGTCCTTCTAGTAACCGCTCTAGAATTCTACAGTTTTGCCTATATGAGAGATAGCCGATATCGTCCACGTCCGGAGTCGGCCTAAAAGCCAATTATATGCGGCGTAGCCGAGGAATAAACGCTAGTAGCAAAACTCCCTTACATTGTACCGCCATAACTATAATACCACCGGGGTTAAAATACTGTAATATAAAACAATACAATCGTTGCCAAGTTAACGGCATACGCTAAAGATTCCGCCCGCTTTGATTATCAACATCTCATAATAGCAGCTTAGAACAGTGTCAGCACAACCACATGCGGCACCCATTTATGACAGATTTACAAGATATAATAGCATACGTTATATTCAAAAACACAAGTAAGAAACCTACCAATAGCGCGTCCCACGTTGTCCGATCTGCTCAATCTGTTCATAGTACATAGTGGGGGAAGACAAACATATTTATAACAAATAGGCGCAACAGAGGCTCAGGGCAAGCTTTGTCTGACATTATCACAGCCCGAGATTCTAAGGGAATGGAAGATACAGTTTTGTAAGTGAAATTTAAGAAGTGTCTAACCACTTCTGTTCAAACGTGGATTCTAGATGCCCCCCCAATTTCAATATATTGTGCAATATATGTCGAATTCAAAGTATAATTATTGGAGAAATTGAACCATTTTAGATTCCCAAGTAAAATCGTCCGATCTCCCGTGCGCTATAACACCCCGCTTGGAAGAACCTTTCGCACGGTCCGAACCTGTCCAGACAAGCAATCGCGACACCAAATACACACAACTACTCCGAATCTCAATTACTCCCTAAATAATACAGCCCGATAGTAAAAATAATTAACCGTAATAGAAAATATAAATGTGTTCCCCAGCTGAAGACCGCATTGCACGCTACCCACGTAATACAACAATTATTATACTGCTACTAGGCAAATCATATAGAAATCCGTGTATTCAGTCGGCAGCACAGATAATACAAAAATTCCTTTGCATATTTGAAAATTACATAAGTATTATGAAAGAACGCCGGCTGGATTATCACAGCCGCAAAATTACGAATTATCATATATTAAATCTGATGCGCGCACAGCAATACAAGGTTCTGAATATAATACACATATAAAAGGCAATAGAAATAATTAATATTGGAAAGGCTTATCTGTTTTCACAAGTGTTCACTGTTCCAAATCTCCTTTGAATTATTAAAACCTCTGGCTTTTTCCTCGGTCCTGTTAATTTGTCTTCCTTCGACAACGCCTTCGGCCGACCTCAAAGCTGAAAACTCAAGTGCCGCTCTCCAATTTGTATCGCTAAAAACTAGTCCCTATCTCTCGCCATTTTTGATTCCAACTTCCGTGTAAAAGTCAAAGTCTAACCTCTCAGGACGCGTTTCATTGGCTAACGGCCGCGTCTTGTGATTCGTCCGATTCAGTTAAAATAAAGGTAAAGCACGCGTCACACGCGCGGCATACCTCTACGTTTCACGAACAATAAAGCTTGTCCGCACCTACTTACTCGGCAAACATATAATCACAGAATATTTAACGGGTTGTGAAGCTTCTCTTTATTATAAACTTTAGCAGATAGATATTTTCGTATAATTTTTCAGCAATGTCTATTTGAATAGGCCAATATCGTTACAGGTGGACCTATCAAGCCTATAAATATTTTTAATAAATATAAAAATTAAAATTTACGGTATCTGCAATATCAGAACTCAGAGATTTAAGACTTTATTGACTAACGAAAAATAATTTGATCATCGACGGAACTGTGATCGATCACGCTGCGATTTGATTATCGTCCCGTCTATAGATTTTGATGAAAATGGAAATAACGCGGTTATTTATTGTTTTTCTTATTAAATGATTTTTTTCAAATAATAAAAACCCGAATAATAAAAAATAAAGTAAATAAAATTAATTGGCAACGGCCACTCTCATAAAATCAGTCACAATTTTTTCCTGTTTACGATAGTACTAAAAACGTTCTTTGAAATAAAGTCATGTATGGCGTATATATTTGTATGGGCTACACGTCTATAAGTTTTCATAATTGAGTCTGCGATCCCCAAGTTGTAAGCATCGCCGCAAATTACTTCAGAATCTTTAACCCTCCTGAAGTTAGGAACAAAAGTGGCTTCAAAGTACATGTATAAGATCACGGAAATGATCGGGTGGGTACCTTCTTAATTCAATTTTAATGCTTGCATCCCATTAACCATCACGAGACAACTTTGTTGCCGTTGTGTTATGGAAGAATTTTTAATAAAAGTAGGTACGCGCGAAAAATATCTTAAAATAAATTTTCTAGAGGAAATGCCCTCTTCCTTGCCACTCACTCCTTCCCACTTAAATATATATGTATTATATTAAATCCCGTACTTCTAAATTTTACGGAGTGAGTCTTTAGGACCCTAACGAAAATAAATTAACCCTCCCTCAAAAAATTTTGCCAACATTATTTTTATTTAGGTATTCCTCCCCTCCTAAACTTTATCTTGAAAAAAAACTAATTCTGAGGCCAGGGCAATACCGGGTATGACCGCTAATAGGTATATTTATAAATTTCCCGTATAACTTATCAAAATATAAATTAATAACATTCAACGCATTCACATATTATATTGTGTAAGTATTTGAGTTCGTTCAAAACTTCCAAATCTCGTTCTTCCTATTTAATGACACTCTATGTAGATGATGATCTTTTCTCAAAATGAAATATTTCCCATTTAATCTCACAAAATGCTTTCGAAAAGAATTATTATTCAGCAGTTCGGTTTAATTTTCCGGTTGGCATTTTTGTTATTTTCTTTCCACAAATTCTAAAGATTTACTTTCGAACGTTTTTTTTAGTTTCATTTCAACTTCTATATTACTATCATCTCAGAATAATTTTCATCTTACTTTTCCCCACCGTATTTTTTTACATCTACTAACTACCAACTGAGTACGCGTATAATGTGTATATACCTACTTATAAATTCAGATAAAATATTTTTGAAAATGATTTTCCACATTGTCGAAAAAATTTGAAAACTTAATTAACTAACAATACCTTAGTCATTAACGTTCCAGAAAATTGTTATTATTTCCATTTGAATAAGTAAATGAAGAAGATGTTTACTTTGATGTTCCAATTCCAATTTGCTTATTGCGCTCTCCTGTCGTGCACTCTTTCGTATTACTTCTATTACTATTTTTTCGTCTCTTGTATTTTTCAGAATCTTCAAAGGATAGAAATGATGTGGTCTTGTGATGGACCTTTCGAGATGATTAAAAAAAACTTGCAAATCTGATCATGACAGAGTAATTAAAAATGAGCCGCTCTCTCAGTTGAGAAAGTGCATTTTTCTATCATTTTATAATATTCATAAAAAATGCGAGTATTTACCTTAGTACGTAATGAATAATTTATTTTATTTTATAATAGTTTTTACTTCTTTAATTTACTTAAGCGTCTTTCCATTGCCTTACAAAAATGCGGGTAGATAAGATTTTTTTTCCATACGCCTACATTATGAGCGAGTGAAAGGAGACAACTTGTTATGGAAATATATCCCTTAGACAGCAATGCGTACCAAAGCTTCAATTTTGTTACAACTAACGATTTTCGATGGACTATAGTTATATACTTATATACAGATCTATCCAATACGCATCCTCCGATTATTCAGATACATTTCTCGCTAAACAAGATAACCTGGATAGATGAAATTGACTGAAAAGATGAAAGGAGTATCGATAATTGGTTATCGAATTAAGGAAAATATTGGCACAGCTATGTAAACTGCAGGCTGCCAAGAATAGTGGAGAAAAATTGTGAAGGATATCAGCGGACCACTGCCGGGTCACAATCCTCAGTAATGATGCAAACTGATTGGAGAAGAGACTATCCATGAATTTTATAGCGAATTTCGTAGGCAAACCCATTTTCGCTTATCATGTGTTTGTTAAAATACTAACTTGTTTTTGTCGTTATTTAAAGGCATGATTTTTTCTTACTAACTCGTTTTTGTCGTTATTTTAAGGCATGATTTTTTCTATCACAAGTTTAATTACCCACTCTGCATTAGGGTAGGATCCGCGTCATCTGTATTGCGTGGACGAGGGATATTATCGCATATTTTAACATATACAGGGTTATTTGTAAAACATTAATAACCTCGCAGGGCTATATTCTGCCTTGATCATGAGTTGAAAATGTTCAAGCTATTATGACCTAATATCAATAGTTAAGGAGATATGCGACATCAAAGTTTGCATTTTTTTCCAATATTTCTGACTTATTTTTTGTGAAACGTTGGACTATCATTACAGTAACTTATATCGAATATGAAAAATTCATTCCCTTTCATACAAGCCAAATAAAAAAATAAAAACCTTCAAATTCCAATTGGAAAACATTCCAATTCGAATTTTTTAGGGTTTTTATCATTTTATTTAACTTGTGTTGAAACAAATGAATTTTTCGTAATCGATATGAGTTACTGTAATGATGGTCCAACGTTTTACAAAAAATAAGTCAGAAATATTGAAAAAAATTGCCAACTTTGATGTCGCATATCTCCTTAACTATTGATATTAGGTCATAATAGCTTGAACATTTTCAACTCATGATCAAGGCAGAATATAGCCCTGCGAGATTATTAATGTTTTACAAATAACCCTGTATATAACAAGTTTGAAATTCTTCCAATTTTGTATTTCCAATTTTATTTTACAATATTGCATAAAAGGTAAACAATTTTTATAGATTTATTTTTTACATTAAAAATAATAATTATTTAAATTTAAGATCGCAAACCTTTAATAGTTAATAAATTTAATTTGATTATATCATAAATATAGATACGAGTAGGTTATTTAAAAATTTCATTTTTTCACAAAAAAAATTGTACACTTGTACAGGCCAGTAAGCCCATCACTGAACTAACACACCTAGGCTTGAGTAAATCATATAGATTAATTGTGAGCTCACCGGGAATCGAACTCGGAATCCTCGATGTGAGAAGCCAGTGTCATGACCACTGGTAATGTGTGCCACCGTATTTGACAAACTTTAACGTTTTTCAATATATTCAATCTAAAACATTGATGGTCGCTAATGGAATTTAAACTCCAAACTTTTATTTTCAAAGACGGTCGTCTTGATCACTCATCGACATTAGCTAACTAAAATTTGTCAATTTTGTAACTACCCAACTAGGCTGGCCTGTTTTAGGGCAAGTTATATATTTCATTTTAAAGCACAATATTCGAATAATTAATTATATATACTCATTAGTATATATAATTAATTAATGATTTAAAGTTCAAGTAAATTAGTACATTATAAAAAAAATTATTAGATTGATACAATACAAATATTTTAATTAAATTAATACAATA
This sequence comes from Agrypnia vestita, assembly GCA_016648135.1. Lineage (NCBI taxonomy): Eukaryota > Metazoa > Arthropoda > Insecta > Trichoptera > Phryganeidae > Agrypnia > Agrypnia vestita. The sequence continues at coordinate 29,504 of JADDOH010009353.1, forward strand.
AAAATTTAAATTAGATTGATTAGCTAATGTGAAGAAAATGAAGCACACATTTGCTAAATGATCCATGGTCAGGATTTCAATGGAGAATTTTACCAAACCACATGCACCACAATGTAGTAATATATGAAGTTGTTCGAAAAATATCAAACCCTTAGTCGGCAGAAACACATTTATTAAAATACATTGTACTTAATCCAATCGCCTTCAAATTAGTTGCCTTGGCAATGCACACTCTTCTCACAATGGTCCCGCCATTGTTGCAAACACCTCTGGAAAGCGTATAATGAATAGCGTTCAACTGGGCAGCTGCGTTCCCCATAATGTTTCCTCTTGATTCAAATTGGAGCCCTTTCGGCGGCGGCATTTTTACTTGGGGAATAGCAAAAAACATACAGAACCATGTCAGGAGAGTAGAGGGTCTGACACAGCAGGGGATTTCCGTGTTTGGCCAAGAAAGTCTGAATCAGGTACGAAGAATGTGCGATTGCATTATTGAGTCGCTGCTCATATATTTTGCGTCGTACAGCGTCACAAAGACAATAGACCAGGAAGTATTTACATGGTAATTAATGGTTATTAAAAGAATATATGGGTGCCATTCATTAAAATGTTTATATTTGTCATTTTCATTTTATAAAGACTTTTAAATACTAATCTCAGCGGCCCACACATCCGACAAAAAACATTAATTAAGTAATTTTCATATTCCTAATTTCTGGACATCGGAGCATTACCGTTCTAAGCAGGAATGTGC
>JADDOH010009354.1:0-46583 GCA_016648135.1 Agrypnia vestita
TGATATAAATTAACTTTGTTAAAACCACTTATTTATTGAAAAAAATTCAACATGTTTCGAAGCCAATGGCTTCTTCATTAACATTTTCCATATATAACTTTTTAATATTTTGATCTATACTTCGATTTTTAAATATTATTTTTGTTATCCTGACGAAGAAGCCATTGGCTTCGAAACATGTTGAAATTTTTTCAATAAATAAGTTGTTTTAACAAAGTTAATTTATATCAATTATATGTAATTAATTAATGTATATTATAGATATCTCACAGAGACGAAACTGTATTTATTGTGGGAAAGTAGGTATAGAAGTCATTTGGGTACATAGGACTTATGACCTATCTTTATGGTTGGCTTAAGTGATCACTTTAAACAATTGTAACATTCGCCATTTCCACCCATGATAGAATATACCATGCTTATTCATTTTTTGGAAGTTGTATACATGTTCAAATTGCGTGGAAAGCTTTCACATACGAGTTGTAAGCGCCTTTCCATGCGGCCTGTACAAAGCCATTTTCATTCCCCTAAATCCCCACAGATGTACACCCAAATGACTTCTATACCTACTTTCCCATAATAAATACAGTTTCGTCTCTGTGAGATATCTATAATATACATTGATTGATTAATAATGTCTCTGTGACATAAATCCAGCACTGTTCTGAAAGATTTGAAAACTCAAAATATTCTGTATATGTAATTAGTTTAGTGGAAAATAATAACATACATTTTATTTGAAAAATGGATCGGAAAGCGAGCGCCGCACATGAGTAGGGTTATTTTGAAATAAGTCTAAAGTATATACTCTTTTGTGAGTGCATTCAATTTATTGCAAGTTCGCCACAAGCATGATGAATTTTGCCTGTAGTTAGGGGAGGGGAGTAAAAAGAATAGGGTTGGTTCTTAGAACTTTAAGAGGAACATCGATCAAGAGTTTGGATAATAATTGGGCACAATCTATTGAGCCTGAGGATACTTTTAGCAAGAAAATTAGGTCTGCTATTTCACGAGGTAGTAGGTGATGTTTTTTGCATATTTCAAGATATTTCTCTCGTGTAAAGTTTAATTTCAGCCGATACGACATGTATTTGATATTTTTTTTTTGTATATTTTCGATTAGTGATATTGTATGCATGATTCCAGATTTGTGAATATTTGTGAAATGGATTTCCGATGTACAATGTTACAGTGACAAAACAATATCCGTGACAACGTGACGAGTCGGAGATGATATGGCAAAGGAAAGGTTAAACTAGGTTTTACGAAAGGCGAAATTGCTAATATCAATCAGAAAAGACATACAGCATAATCTAATTAGCGAAAAAATATTTTAACGATATTTTTATATGAAAGCATGTTCTAAGAACACAGTTACTGGATTTGGTCCCTAGAGGGTTGATTAATTAATTAAGCATAAATTACAGAAGCTTTTCATAGATGATAAAAGTGGATGGAAGTCTGTTATTTGAAGACCCTACGGCAAGAAGTTGTTAACTAACATTTTAGTCAAAAATGAGTTAATAAGCCCTCTAAACTAAATAATGTACGCTCTTTCCATTGGAAATAAGTTCAGAACTTAAAAATAATTAGAACATGTTCAAATCATAGGGATGAACATGTTAACTACACTTTTTCATAAAAATCAAATTTCAATTACTAATGGGAAGAACATGTTATCTTCAATAATAACATGTTCATGCCATCATTCTGATATTAAGAAGCCTTTTAATTTGATTGAAATATTTATGGTTAATATAAATTTTACTCTGGCAGTACTATCATATATTTGTTTTTATTTGAAGACTATTACAATATGTACTTATATATTATTTTTCAATAATTTTAAATGGTACATACCATGTTTTGTATTATTAATTAACATGCCAGGTATTTTGTAATTTTGGATAATGGATGGTAAAAACGGATAGCATTTGAAGGGTTGTTTGATGTTCGTATTTTACCAATTTTAAAATGGTGTTATTCTATTAAAAATAAGTTCCAGAGCCGAAAAAATGCTTGTTAACTACATTTTTTAGGGAAAATTAGTATATTTTTATTTTTTTGTGCATAAATGCGTTTTGTTTTTCTTTGTAAATACTTTTTTCATATTTTAGTGACATAAATCAATAAAAAGTAATCTTGAATTAGCAATAAAACATATTTTTCAAAGGCGAAATGCAAATGTCTAATTATCTCAAAATGACTTGAATGTTAGTTAACAACTTCTTACCGTGGGGTCTTCGTTTGTAACCTAACCTAACCTAACCTGACATAACCAAAGCCAAGGATGCTTTTGCATCACGTGTAATTCAAGTGATGAAAATAAAATGTGACAGTGACATCTACTTTTTAAAAATTGTATTAGAATTATTTTAAAAAAGGAGTCGTGACTGTAGCAAGACCGCATTCAAAAGAATGTGCGCTAAAATTATGTGTGTTGTTACGATGCAAAAAATGAACACAAAATAAATTTTTCTAGTAAGTAAGTAACTAGTTTTTAAACTAAAAAATATATAATTATTTGGAATATCATATTGAGGCTTGTAATACGGGCTTACCAGGAAACTTTCCCCCGCTTTCTTCTTACCCCACAAAGCTAGGGAATGGTCTTTTGATTGTGGTCGACCTATAGTGATGGTATTTTATCCGGCGACACACTAACCGTTTATGAGACTTGTATCTGATTGCGTCAACAACAATAACAACTACAACAGTTTATATCTTAGTTACCAATCACCGACACAATCGGATACAAATCCTAAATAACTGTACCGAAAATAACCGGTTAAAATAGCGGTTTGACCATCACTAGTTGTGACCGCTGCTCGCATTTAAAGTGAAATTTCTATAGTGAGATCGAGAACCAAAGTGGTGAAAGAGTACCTACCGAAAGAGATCAAATTTTTGAGGGGTGGGGAGGTGAGAGGGAGTGGGGTCTAAAGGAGGTGTTGAGAAGTGTTGTGTTTTACCCAATAATGCCAAATCAAACAGCAGGCTATCGGGAGACTTTATTCGATTGTAAGGAATATTGTTTTTTGTGGCTTTACGAATATAAAAAAATTCCATATTGATAAGTTTTAATGTCACTTGAAACAACACAATCGAAGGATCGAGAGTGGCCTGTAACAATCCAGGGTGATCTTCAACCTTCGAGAAACTTCTACTATCGTCTAGAAATGCCTGGTACAACCGGAAAGCAACGAGAACCTTTGTCTAAATACTAAAATAATCTAGAAAGTAAGAAAATACCAATATTTGCAGGTTATAGCGCGGATCTAGGACGCCGCTCAGTTGTCATGTTTGACAGTGCGATTCAGTGCGAAGTCAGCCGCGATTTGACGCCCAGGGTGACTAACCGTGAATCGCAAAGCGACCAACATCGAGCGAAGTACCTAATTGGCGAAATAAATAATCGATAAATAAAAAACGTGCGGGAATTGGTTGAATGATAAATACGTGTTACCCAGCGATAGTGAAGTTTTCATTTACGAGTGATATTTTGCGAAATAGTGTAATTTATGACATAGTACATTGAATAGATAATTAATTATTGCTAGTTAATCTACACGCGACTGTATGTATTTAATATTTTTACCCCTGTTTCGATATCAAAAATAAGATAGGACTCTATGAGATGATTTGCAAACTCGGAAAAGTTATTATTATTAATGTATCTCATATGTCCTTTAATTTTTTTAGCCTAAGCACTCTTCCCTTGGTATTGAAAAATATCTACAAATTTGCCCGATGTTAGGCTCAAATAAAATGGTGTAAATTTTCTTGGTCGCGAGGGTGGCTTGCGGAGGAGGGTATTAAAATAGTTAGGCTGTGTAATCCAATAAATCTCCCGCGGGGAGCGTGGTTTATCTCTCCCGCAGCAGCCCCGTAACTCGCAACCCCCAACTTTGACAAACACTGATAAAACGGTTATGTATGGCTTATTTCAACTACACGCCGGCCGAGCCAGCCTTCTATAGACGTACCACTGTAACTTGGCGTGCGAGGGAGGGCGTCCCTGTCGCGCAACAGAAGTTGCCAGGGTGTACATTTATCACACAATACATAATGTGCAGAAAGTCCGGTGACCGGTGTCGTATTAAATACAGAAGAAACCAAGCCGCAATGGCGGCCGTTCTATCTGTCAAACCGTCAGACGGTAATATCGATCCATTATTCGCTTTTTCAGCTTCGCAAGACTCTAATACTTCATTGGCAATTGTTCTTGCACCATCCCGGACTGTTTAGGATGTTTTGGACATAATAATTCGGTGTATATTGGTAATCAAGATGTCACGGCTCCCGAGCAAATACAAAATTGAACTGAATGACAGGGCGAGGGGTTACCGCCGGGCGCGGGCGGGGCGGGTTTTAGTTCCAAATTCGCCGCACGCCAAGTTACGTTGGGCAAGCTATAAAGCAACCCTCAAAAACTTTTAAAGCAACCCACAAAACAAGCAAAAGTCATCCCCTATATGTTTGAAATTTTCAGATTTTCATCCCAGAGATAACAAAAAAAAAACATTTGAAGACCCCATGGCAAGAAGTTGTTAACAAACATTTTGAGATTATTAGACATTTGCATTTCGCCTTTGAAAAATATGTTTCATTGCTAATTCAAGATTAATTTTTATTGATTTATGTCACTAAAATATCACAAAAGTATTTACACAGTAAAAAAACGCATTTGTGCACAAAAAAATAAAAATATACTAATTTTCTCTAAAAAAATGTAGTTAATCACCATTTTTTCGCCTCTAAAAACACCCTTTTAAAATTGGTAAAACACGAACATCAACCAACCCTTCAAATGCTATAGGTACGTTTTACCATCCATTATCCAAAATTATAAAATACCTGGCATGTTAATTAATAATACAAAACATGGTATGTACCATTTAAAATAATTGAAAAATAATTTTATAATAGTCTTCAAATAAAAACAAATACACGAGAGTACTGCCAGAATAAAATTTATACTAACAATACGTATTCCAATCAAATGAAAAGGCGTGTTAATTTCAGAATGATGGCATGAACATGTCATTATTGAAGATAACATGTTCATCCGTATGATTTGAACATGTTCTAATTATTTTTAAGTTCTGAACTTATTTTCAGTGGAAAGAGCGTATAATATTTAGTTTAGACGGCTAATTAACTCATTTTTTGACAAAAATGTTAGTTAACAACTTCTTGCCATGGGGTCTTCATTTGACATCAAGCAATTAAACATATCAATTGAGCACCAACAGAAATTAACATCAAAATTTAATAAAGCTTATACCTATATATTTATTAATTAGTAAATACAAGTAAAGATAATGTTCGTGCATTTATTAATTATTACCGCACTAAGTAGGTAGGTAGGTACCTACTGTATATATCTACATACGCATTTTGTTTAAAAATATGTTTGGTAAATTATATGTTTTTATTTATTTTCATAGGTGGCGGTATACATATTATATGAAAACTTTGAATTAATGTTTAAAAGTAATCACATAAATTACATAAAATTTGAGAATGTAAATCATTAAGTGTAGTCATTGTTTACATAAATGTAAAAAAAAATTAAGTAATTATTGGAGAGTTTCGAAGATATAAGCCAAAATATATCAAAGTTACAACATCCACACGCTTGACACCAGTCGCGTAGCATATATACAAAATCAGAAGGGCTGCGATGATTGTTTTCCGTCGCGCGTGCTCTGCGCGCGCACATTGCTCGGATGAAATTGCGCGCGCTTCCCGGCGTCTTATTTCCTGTTACGCATTTCCGTCCTTTTTCAGAAAATCACTGACACAGATGGCAGGAAAGCGAGAGGAAAGATGTTACACATCAAAAATGAAAATTTATTTTTTAAGAGACAGAGAGACAGAGAAGGACACTCATAGAAACAAAGTTACAGCTTAAATGTAACGTATTATATTAGGGAAATCATAATTTCAAGTACACTCTGTATCACGGTATATTATAGACGTCTCATAGAGACGAAATTATATTTTTTATGGGAAAGTAGGTATGGGAGTCTTTGGGTACTCAAAAGGCTTACGACCTATCGTACGGCTGGCTTAAGTGATCACTATACACAATGTAACGTTCACCATCCACCCATAGAACTTGCGTGGATGTTCTTACGATGGAGGTTGTAATCCCTGAGTCGTCGTACAAGAGACTTCCATCCCCTATTTACATATATAAATTAGCTTCGTCTGTGTGAGACTTCTATAATTTATCCATAATTAAAGTTTTAATTATTAAAAAAAAAAACACTTGCTGTGTTGTATGCCTTGCGTCGGAACAGATTGGAATCATCGCCATTACCACTTAACCCTCCCCAAAAGTGGTATGTTTCATCGAATAAAATAAAAATAGCGTAAACACGATGAAAAGACACCGTCGATGGAAAAAATGTCATTAAAAAATCAATATTTATTTTCAAATCAATCTATATAGGTACACATATTTAATTAATAAAAAAAAACTTAGTTTTTACCACTGTTGAGTGGTAAAAACTAAATTTTTACCACTCAACAGTGGTGGCCAGAGCCCATGGCCCCTTCGTCAGGATACAATTGTATACTAACAAATTAAATTCAAAAATCGAAGTATAGATAATCAAAACATAAAAATTATATATATATGGAAAATGAATAATGAAAACAAATTTAAATGATAACTATTTGTAAAAAGGACCTGATTATTTAAAACATTCAATTTACTATTAAAACTTTTTCTCTCTTCCAAAATTTCTAACTTATACTGTGATTCTGTATAATTTTTAAGCCCTTATTAATATCAAAAGAATGATCCATAGCCAAAAGATGTTTAGAAAATTCGGAATAATTATTACTACTTAAACACCGTAAGTGTTCCTTAACTCTAACTTCAAAATTTCAATACGTTTTTCCTATATTAAAATATACACAATCATTACAAATCAATTTATAAACACCCGATTTTTTAAAAATTATCCTTATTCTTATTATTTAATATGTATTTTTAAAATTTATTATTATTATAGAATGCTAATTGAACGACATTTGAGATTTTTCTAACTATCGAATTTGAAATTTGATTATTTATAAATACAATTTTTCTCCAATGTTTTTCAGTATCAAATATTGGAGGGCAAATAAAAGATTTAAAAAAAACTTACCCATAAAAACCAACTTTTTATTATACTTCCTTTATTTACTAGTTGAAACAGGTTTGGCGCTTACCCCACGCGTTGGACTCGAGTCGAGCGACGCTACGAAAGGAAGTAATAAAAAATTTCGAAAAATCCAAAATTATACTATAATTATTAATTTTATTTTAAACGAAAATTTGTCAGATCATTTTTCTCATCGCCACGCGTCTGCCTGCAAAGTTTCAGCTCGATTGGATTACAGGAAAAGGGTTAAAAACCATTTTTTTATTATACTACCTTTCTCATTTACTAGTCGAAACAGGTTTGGCGCTTACCTCCCGTCGGGCTCGAGTCGGGCGACGCTACGAAAGGGAGTAATAAAAAAATTCGAAAATTCCAAAATTATACTATAATTATTAATTTTTTTGAACGAAAATTTGTTAGATCATTTTTATCATCGCCACGAGTCTGTCTGAAAAGTTTCAGCTCGATAAGATCACGGAAAAAGGGTTAAAAATCGATCCAAAGTTTCTTCGACAGACAAGCAAGCAGACACTACGAGTTAAAAGAAAGGGAGTAAAAACTTCTTAAATTTTTATTTAAAATTTCTAATATTTATCCTTAATTAAAGTTTTAAAAATTTGATTTAAAAAAAAAAACACTTGCTGTGTCGTATGCCTTGCGTGGGAACAGATTGTGATCATAACCATTACCACTTAACCCTAACCAAAACGCTATGTTTCGACGAATAAAATAAAAATGTGTTTCAAAAATCAGTATTTATTTTCAAATCAACCAATATACATATATATTACGAGTCATTCATCATTTGAGCGTTTCTCGTATGAAATAACTAAAGTATATGCAAATGAGTCTTATGTAGATGTAAATTCAAGTATCGTAATGACTCAATGCGGTTCCGTGGCTCTGTTCGGCTATTTACAACCAATATGTATGCAAATGAAATAACTCGCTTACCATATCGCTTTCTGTGAGGGATTTTTATTGATTTGTCGGAATTCTCGTAAGTAATGGAATATCAGACCAAATATGACAACGTATTAATATATTTTTTTTACACAAACTAATAAATGATACTATCGACTGTCCTCAACTACTAGATCGTATCTGCTTGCGTGTTCCGTCTCGCATAACTAGAAGTCATGCAAGTTTTACCGTGAAAACTGCAGCTACTAACTATGTACTTCTTTAATTCCCCACTGCAAAGGCTTGCTAGACTAGCAAACAGATAAGAGCAACTGGACGTCTTTGCCAATTAGTGTATATTATTCAAACATAATATATTAAATGGTGTATTGAAAGATTACTAGTCGATGTCGAATTGGACTTAAATGATTGATTTGTGTTTGTATGTATATTTTTTATTATATTATGACTTTGAAAGCTTGTGCTATATATTTCTATATTATTATGTTTTTCTTGTGCTTCTGCTTTTTATAAACTTGCTTTTTACTTTATATTATATTTCTCTTTATATACTTATTTGTATCTGTATTTTAAGTATATTCTTTTCACTTTATGTCATTATTATGTTTAAATTTAATTCTTTTTTTTCTCTTTAAACTATATAGTCTGTTAATGTAGACTCTACCTATCTGTTGTAAAAGCCCTACAGGGCGTTAATTAATAAACAAATAAAAATAATGCATTAAAATTATTGACCGTTTTTTTATTTTTCGGACATGCACCCGCATTCTGAAAATATTAATATTTGGATCCTAAGGTATACCTTAGATACACATGCTTATTTCAAAGCATGCTCATGAGCATGCTCAAAACTAGCATGCTCTAACAACTGTACACACTTGCTCGTTATTAGCATGCTTATTTTAAGCATGCTCATGAATGAGCGTGCTCAAAGCTAACAATCAAACACACATGCTTATCACTGGCATGCTCTTGTCATAGAATAGATACGCTCTTGTTCAAAATGGAAACTTGCAAACTGAAAAAGGAAATTCGAGTGAATCAATTAATCAAAACAGTTCCTGAGTTTCCATCCGCACATTTTTGATTTTAGTTTTTATAATTTTTATTGTAAGATTTGAATCATTCATGTCTTTTAATAAAGTTTCATAAACATTTTTACATAGCGGTGACCGAGTATTCCACAGACATTCGTGATTCCTATAATAAGTCACGAAAAGTAATGTTTTATCATCTCCCCAACGCGCCATATTTGTTTCATCTGTCGCGGACCGAGAAGATCGCTTTGATAATCGATCTTCTTCTTCTTCATTAGCCTTCGACTCACCACTGCTGGATATAGGCCTCTTCCATACCCTTCATACTTCCTTGTTGTTTGCTAATTGTAGCCATTTCTTTCCCCCCACAGCGGCTCTATCGTCGGCCCATCTCTTTTGAGGTCTTCCGATGCATCTTTTACTCTCCCAAAGTCTCCATTTCAGGACTCTGGGAGGCATCTTGTAGCATCCTGCCTTGCAACATGTCCTGCCACACGATCCATGATATCCACTATTCTAATTCTGCGCCTAATTTCGTCATTTCTAATTCTGTCTCTTAGGCTTACTCCAAGCATGGATATCTCCATGGATCGTTGCGTGCATTTGAGTTTTTCTACACTTTTCTTTGTAAGGGCCGTAGTCTCCACTCCACACGTCATCACTGGCAGTATGCACGATTCAAAGGCTTTTCTTTTTAGGCTTATTGGGATCTCTCTGTTCTAGAAGATATGTTTGAGTTTGCCAAAAGCAGCCCAGCTCATTCCTATTCGTCTTTGCAATTGATAATCGATTGATAATTTATGATCTATTGTTATTTGATAATCGATACTAGCCGCGAATGACATTAGCATGCTCATAAGCAAGCCTGTTCACACATGCTCAAAACGTGCCCATTTCACCCGCAAATCAAATGAGCATGAATCTCCTTCTGGATCTACTCCATCGTGCTATGTCCTGTATTTTGCAAGTTTTCCTTGTGTCTTCATTTCGGACACGGTCACGTAGAGTTTTTCCAGTAATGGATCTCAGCACCTTCATTTCAGTTGTACTCAGGAGTCCTTTGGTGCGGACAGTGTCAGCCCGCGTCTCTGCAGCGTATGATGTAACTCCACCATGGCCGGTCCCAAGCCCGGATGAGAAAGGAGCAGGGTCACCAGGTTAGGCTGCCCACCAGCCTGGGGTGAAACAAATATGCGCTCATAGTCCAGAAAACTCAGCCTCCGCATGGAAAAGGAATAAACGATGATGATGATGTTGAATATTTTCACTTCCTTTCTTTTAACTCGTGGCGTCTGCTTGCTTGTTTCCTTGACGAAAAAAAATTTGGATCGATTTTTAACCCTTCTCCCGTGATCCAATCGAGCTGAAACTTTGCAAGCAGACTCGTGGCGACGATCAAAAGGATCTATCAAATTTTCATTAAAAAAATAATAAAGTTTTGGGTTTTTTCAAATATTGAATGGTTTTTTCATACAACTTACTAGGTAAGTTGATTATAGTATAATTTTGGATTTTTGTAAATTTTTTATTACTCCCTTTCGTAGCGTCGCCCGACCGAAGCCCAACGCGTAGGTTAAGCGCCAAACCAGTTTCCACTAGTAAATGAGAAAGGGAGTATAATAAAAACTTGGTTTTTATGTATCACTTTTTTTTTAAATTTCCTGTGCATTTAGTCTCTTTTCCCATATTCCTCTTCTCCCAAATCTGTCGGTACGTTCGCCTCTCGCTCCCGCACGAACCGTCTCTCTCTCTCTCTCTCTCTCGGTACTAATTTCAAAATAAGTACCCGCATTCCAATTTCAAACTAATGAAGCTCTCAGTTCGAAATTCAAAAGCCGCGGAGATGCGCGCGCGGCCCGGATCCGAAACGTCGTATGCGCGCAGCGGCGCGAGCGCTCGGGCCGAAATGACCCTTCTGCAGTGAGGGTCCCGTATATCCTTAAGGGCGCGAATCGCTTGCGCGCCGCTCGGACGGGACCACACACGACGTCTGGGATCTTTGTTCGCACCGCTCGGTGGGTTTTTAATGTATATACTAATGATATACCAAATCCCCGACGCGAAACCGAAAAGCCTGAAACGTTTCGCAATAAACATTCGAAAATCACCCTTACGCGCGCGCGCGCAAGGTTCAAAATCGCGTGGCAGAATTTTAACAAGATTCGCGCGCCGCTTCCGAAAGGTCGCAAGTCGCGGCAAAGCTGTCACGCAATATAAGCCTTTATTTATAGGTTGTATAAGAGTGCTTTTCGTTTGTTGTTGCGTTTATTAACAGCCGGCCGCGAGCATTATCATTTCGTGTGATAATGTTTATGGGCCGAGGAAGCTTTGAAAATGGAAGACTAAAATATTTTGTTACGAAGGCCTTTTTGTGTTTGTTTTTTGTCTCGTTTGGGAATATCTCGTACCCTTTCGTTACTCAATTCAGACCGCTGCCGAAACACGATCGGCCGTCTTTTGTTTCGTGTTTCGTATTTTTTTTCTTCCGTTTTTATTTATTTCGTATGTGATTTTATTATAAATTCCTCGCTGTTCGACGCGAATTTCAAAACGATATCGTTTATAACCCGTCAACTATGACGTACTTTTTTAAACAGACTTTTATCATATTTCGTCGGCGAAAAATCTCGTGATCAGTATTTGACTAACTTTTCCGAAAATCTCTCTGAAATTTGGCAGAGACGCGTATTACCGATGGCAAATCAACAATCATTAATTTATTTTAGGAAATCGCTATTTCTCAAAACCCAACAACTTTTATGATTTAATTGGCTTACGCATATACTGTTATTCAGTGGCGTGCAGTGGGTATAAACTTAGGTTATGCTGTGATTGACTATGCAGGGTGTCAAGCCAAAACTGGGTAATAGGCCAAGTCATAATAGTTATCCGAAAAATATTTAAAAAAATCTAAGTCGTGTGTTTTAAAAATTATAAGCATTTAAAAAAAATATACGCCCTATGACGATCTTTTCACTCCTGTCGCTACAAATCTTTATTTTTCTTCATTTTTTTATTATTATGTAATCCTGAATAATGCTTCTGTAAACTTTTGTCCAAAATTCAAAGCCAACTGCTCCAGCTTGGAAGGAAATGTCACTTTTTGACCAAACCAAGTATTTAAAATCAATACTTTGCCCAGTTTTAACTGACCGTTTTTTAATTTTTTTAATTTATTTAAATATTTTTCTGAAAACTTGATTTCGAGATGTGGGACACCCTGTATACCTATATTTAAAAAAAAAATATGTTCTCATATACCTGTATCTGTACACCTATTTATATTTTGTATTTTATTTAACTGTAGATATATAATGAACTATTCTGAGTAAATAAATAAATATTTTATATATAGGTAATACGGCAAAAATTTTCAATACATTTCAAAGTCGATTTAACTAACTAACTAACTAACTAACCATCACGCCGTTTCCCTGCAGGGGTAGGCAGAGAGGATTGAACGCCAAACTCTTCTATCCTGGCACACCACCTTTGCTTCGGCCATCCATACATCTTCTCATACACGTTCTACGGTTGTTGAGGCTTTTAACAGGGCCATCCTCAAATACTTGTAGTACCTGATCGTGCCAGGTCTTTCGCGGACGCCCTCTATTCCTGTTGCCTTCAACATTCGCCTCATATATTTTCTTAACCATCCTTTCCTCGTTCATACGTTCCACATGACCAAACCATCTCAGCACTCCTTTCTTTATTCTATCTACCACACTACAGCCAGCATTGCATTCACTTCTAATTTGTTCATTCCTCACTCTATCGACCAAAGATTTTCCACACAAGCGTCTTAGTGACCGCATTTCAACCGCATTCAGTCTACTTTCATTCCTCTTTTGCCAATTCCAGGCTTCACTTCCATACATAAGGGTTGGCACTAGAACGCCATTATGTACCGCTAGTCTTGCTTCTTTTGACAGATTCTTATTGGCCATAATTGCATTTAGTGCACCATTAACTTTGTTTCCCGCAGTTACTCTCCTTTCGATATCATTCTCAGCCTTGCCGTCTCTACTAAACATACTTCCCAAATACACAAACTCGTTCACTTGTTCTAAGCATTCGTTGTTTATAATTACATCACACTTAGTCACTCTTTCGTCTCTCTCGAACACCATCACTTTCGATTTGCTGACATTCATCAGAAGTTCTACCTGTATAAATCGACTTGATCAAGAATATCATTAATATAATTAAATAGAATATAATTAAAACGGGAATAATACTAATTTCAGATAAACGTTTCTTTTCACAGAAATAAATCAAACATTTTATGATATAATCGATGGCAATGTCGTCGTAAATAAACATTAAAATTTTGCTTATAAAATGTTTCTTAATAAATTACCATAAACTAATTCATGTAAATAGAAACTGATTGAATTTGTGAGATTGTTGAACTCAGTAATTCGTATAAAAATATAAAAGAAAAAAGAACAAACGTACTCAACATAATCATTATGGTTTGACAGATGGAATTCACCATAGAAATGAGAAATAGAATTCACTCAAAAAGTTTTGGATGGACTTTGTAAAAAATGTCATTTCTGCAAGTTGCGTGTGCGCATTTTTCAGGTCACATTGGACCTTTTGAAGTTACACGCTATTATTATACGAAAAATTTACTTGTCCATTACAGAAAACTCGTAGACATAGAGATGAGTCAAAATACAGAGTTCAAGACGAGTTTTTTCTCGACTTGACTAGATCTATGGAACAAATTTGTTGGGCGCAAACAAGTGAGATAAATTATGAATTGACGCGAAGTTGGATACAGAAACGTCGGAAATAATACATCTAGCCGTAGGACGAATTACGGCTAGAATTTTAAATCGACTTTCTGTTTAGATAAGGATTATTAAAATAATATTTGTTTCCCAGAATATTTACTAATGCACAGCTTTTTTGCTTGTATGCGCTGCACGCCACTGCTGTTATCTCTCTTAGTACCGTGACTGTTAAAAAATATAGTTTCTCCTTTTTAGTAAGGAGTTAAGGCTGTGAGACAGCGCCATCTAGCGTGGCGTAGTCACTTTGTTAGCGTTAGTGGCATACATTGTTAAGTAGAAATTAAAGCATTTTTTCATTGCAAACCTTTACATACTTACCTAATTTTTAGAGCCATCTGCGAGCGTCGTTGACGGGCGTTATAATTTTAAAATTATTTATTGTTTTAGGGTTTGGCAAAGCTTGGCAAAGTGAACCAATGCTCCGTCATTGTTGACGGATTACAGCTAGTTTATTATAAATTTCTTAATATTGTGTTTATATATATATAATAGATGTGGTACTTGAATATAATGTTACTACTGTTGCATACGTCTCACATCAATAAACTCAATTTGATTCAAATCATAATACAACCGAATTTTTCTAATTTCGCCGTCGGAATTTCGACCGGCACATATTTTGGCATTTAACCCTCTCAAACAACCCCCACGACCAGACATAAATACAAATAAACAAGTGATATAACACAGCTCAAGAATCCACCCCTATTTTTAACAGTAAGGCTGTACGTACACAGTGCTTAATGAATTTCATACGGGGTGTCCGGCATAGTTATCATCGCCGAAAGGGTGGATTTATTTACAGCGTGTTCCAAATTCCTTGCACAAAGCATCCCCCAAATATTTATGTACATTATAATTTATATAAAAAAAACAATTGTCTTTATATGTTAAGTACCCGGTATGTAAATTCTTTTCATTGTATTCGCGCCCCCATAAAAATTCCACACTAGAGTAATCTACATGTTGGTGATGGTTAAAATGGTCTTACTTTTCTCCCTCTCGAATACCATAACTTTTGACTTGTTAACATTTATAATACGGTCACTTTCCTTGCGCACATCACACATCCTGCTTACTAGACTAATATACTATTTTAAATGAAAGAATATACCTATTTTTTCAATTGACTCAGTAACATTGTAGATTGACATTTTTATATATTGACTGTATTATTTGTACGTATCTATACATATATTTTTTATTAATTACACCTACATGTTTCGGAAAAACCTATCCAACGTCAGGGTGTTTTTTAAATAATGTCAAAATATCAAATTGATTACAGTCTTTTGTTTTTCTAAATTATTTATTAGAAATTAATAAAGCATGTAATAGTAAACAAAATATTATTAATAATAAATTAAATTTTACTGCTAGACAAATTTTCAAAATTTTTACAATAATTGTGAGTGATGAAGAACTTCAGCAATAATATTAGGTCCTTACATATGAAATTGGCGTTTTGCCGTACTGGCAAATTTGATCTCAAATATCTTCTCTTTGGTTAGGAATTCCAAATCCAAATTTATACAGCTATTTACTCATGTATTTGTGTTTTGAAAATTATAATTCATTTGTTTTTTTCCTCAATTGTTTTTTTTCTTTGCGTCGCTCAGTTTACAAAATGAAAAACTTGAAATATCGCGTTATTTACGAGTACGAGTTCCACCGTGGCACCAGTGCTGCAGAAACGGCTCGAAGGATTAATGATGTGTATGGCGACGGTGCCGCAAAAGAAAACACAGTGCGTTTTTGGTTCCAACGTTTTCGTTCTGGAAATTTCGACCTGCAGAACAAGCCCCGTGGACGGCCGGAGACCAAAGTTGATAATGAAGAATTGAAGGCTATTGTGGAAGCGGATCCATCGCAAACCACATCCGAGTTAGCTGCAGGCTGCGGTGTTAGTGATAAAACTGTTTTAATCCACTTGAAGCAAATTGGTAAGGTGAAAAAGCTTGAAAGGTGGGTACCTCACGAATTGAGTGAAGCAAATCAACAAACGCGCGTTGACTGCTGCGTTGCATTACTCAACCGGCACAATAATGAAGGGATTTTAAATCGAATCATTACCTGTGATGAAAAGTGAATCCTGTACGATAATTGGAAGCGCTCATCGCAATGGCTGAACCCTGCCGAACCAGCCAAACCATGCCCCAAGCGAAAATTGACTCCAAAAAAGTTACTTGTGAGCGTTTGGTGGACTAGTGCTGGTGTCGTTCACTACAGCTTTCTTAAATCTGGCCAGACGATTACGGCAGATGTCTATTGGCAGCAACTGCAAACCATGATGGAAAAGCTAGCTGCTAAACAACCGAGGCTGGTTAATCGCTCTAGGCCACTGCTGCTTCATACAACGCTAGACCACACACTGCACAACCGACGGCTACCAAATTAGAGGAGCTTCAATTGGAATGTCTAAGACATCCACCGTACTCTCCGGACCTTGCCCCAACAGATTACCATTTTTTTCGAAATTTGGATAACTTCTTGCAAAGGAAAAAATTCAACTCCGATGGGGCAGTCCAAACCGCCTTCAAAGATTTTATTGATTCCCGTCCGAATGGTTTTTTAGTAAAGGGATCGATGAACTACCTATGAGATGGCAAAAGTGCATAGATAGCAATGGTACATACTTTGATTAAATAAATATATTATAATAAAAAAAAATCGGCTTTATGTTCCTCCCATACTAAACGCCAATTTCATATGTAAGGACCTAATATTTAAAAATATTTTTTTAAATATTTTAGTAAAACAAAAAACAAAAGACATTAATTTTGATACTTTGACATTTATAAAACACCCTGACGATGTTTTTTCCGAAACGTGTACCTAGGTGTAATAAAAAAAATATAAGTAGATACACACATATAATACAATCAATATTTATTTTGGGATAAGTTACCAATGTTAAAGTTGTACCAATTTTGTATTTTTTCCCCCTAGGGTTATAAGGGGTGCTGATTACATAAATGATGTAAAATTTTGACGCAGGCCAATTTAAAAATCGTAAGATTTTGTTAGTAAGTTTGACAGATCAGCCATTTTATCTACACAATACGCGAACTATAGACAATTATTCAATGATTCAAATACTTATCCATAGATACCTACGTGTAAAAATTCAAAGTAAAGGGCTGATTTGTCAAACCTACTAAGAAAATAATTTCGATTTTAAAATTAGAATTACTCGTGAAATATTAGCGTGTCGGGTTAGTTCATCACATTTTTGGAATCAGGACACTTATTTTCTATGAATAAAACAGCAAAAACACATAATTTGTATGGGTATCTATGGCCTAAAGTGTCAAAAATGTATCATTTCTAAACTTATAATAACTGCTTGCCACAAAATTTGACATCATTTATGTAATCAGGACCCTTTATTACGCTAGGGAAAAAAAAACAAAATTGTTGTTACCTTAACATCGGCAACTATAGCCTTTATTTTTGAATATTATATACCTATTATGGTTCATACTTATACATTTTCTCTTTTATGTCTTTTTTAAATTTTTATTTTTATTTAACATATAATAGAAACCTAAAAGGTTTATGGATAACATGATTCAATATAGGAATATAATAATAATATAATTTAGATACAAGGTCATTTTTTTATAGTTGGCCGAGTTTTAGCATTTTTGTCACATCTGTTTTGAATTGTCAGTGGTCAGTTGTTTGGTCTGTTGTGGCAGGTCGTTGTATAGTTTTAATCCGTTGCAAATTAGTCGGGAATTAAACGCGACGCTGTTAAAATAATTACTACGTCACATTTGTTCTAATAAATTACCATATTCTAATAAACTATGTTCTGATAAATTAAACTATGTTCTAATAAATTACTATATTCAGTTGAAAATTTGTAATAAGCATAATTTTAAAATCCATTTGATATTTGTTAATATGTTAATATGCTGTTAATTTTCTCTAAAACGAATAAATAAATAGTTTCTTGCAGGCGTTTTTTTCTGTGTGATTTTATGATATCGGCAAAGAGATCGTCTGAAATCTTTAAATGCCTTTCATTCCGTCACCGCTGTGCGTCCTACAATAGAAAAAACAATTTTTCAAAACCATCCAACGCCCAAGTGCCCTTTTCTTTGTCTGTCCCACAATGCCCGCGCGGTGACGGGCGTAAAATAATCGCCCGAAAGGCAACAGTAATATTTTGACTCGTCGCCGCGGGGTGCGCTAGTTAGAGGGGCGCAGAAACCGAGTGCACCTTCCCAAAAGAGCCCAACTCCTTGACTAATTAGCATTGTTCAGGTGCGTTTCTTTCCGCACTCTTGCGCGCGTTTCTCACGCTCGGAGTTGATGTTTCTCTTCGCATTCCGGAAGAGATAACTCAACGCGCGCGTGCGTTTGGCCCGCAAACCGCTTTCCTGTTGACTGTGGAGGCAGAAGTGACGTTCGTAACTAATTCGGCAAAGCGACGAATTCATTGTTGGGCAAACATAATTCCAAGACGTGGACATTGAGACAGCAAGAGACAATTTTTAGTGATTGTTATCCCAACTCTCAAGAACAGAGAAACGCCAAAACATCTGTCAAATGTCAGTATTTCTATAATTGTGACGAAAGTATTGTTAGTTTGTATATTTTTCATGTAACGTCTAGTAATTAAAACATAAATTAACATAACACTTAAAGATAAATATTCCAAAAATATATCAACGTAAATAATGGAATAAGCTAGGTTTGGCAACGAAAACCAATTTCATTAATTTTTTCCCTGGCATAACAAAGGGTCCTGATTACATAAACGATGTCAAATTTTGTCGCAAGCAAGTTTAAAAGCAGTTATTTTAAGTATAAAACGAAACATTTTTGACACAAGAAACCATAGAAAATTATCCTTCCTTATCGTATCCGGTGGGGAAAAGTCCAATTTTGTGTTTAAAACGGAGATAAGCTCTTGGGAACAATAATCCTCAAATTAAAATTCACAATGACTTTTTCTCAGCTAATGCGGGGCATTCATTATATTGCATTGCAAGCCGCCGCGCTGGCGTAATGCAGGATAGTATAGTTGACATGAAAGATAATGAATGGGGCCACTTATGATAAACGTGATTTGGCATTTTCTATGAATAAAACAGCAAAAACATATATTTTATATGGGCATCTATGACGTGAAGTGTCAAAGATGTATCATTTTTTAACTTCAAATAACTGCTTTTAAACATACTAGCGTCAAAATTTCATTTATGTAATCAGGACCCTTTATTACGCCAGGGGAAAAAAGGAATGAAATTGTGTTTCGTGGCCAATTCTCACGATAATCATAAATAGAAACACATTTTTACATCTAGCACAATGTAAAGATTTAAAAAAAACATGTAAAAACACTACCAGAACAAAAAATGACACTACCAGAACAAAAAATCTCCTAAGAACAACTGAGATGAAGACTCTCCGACCCATTGCGGGACTGACAATCCGAGACCGAGTGAGGAATTCCGAAATACGAAAGACTTGCGACGTCGAGGATATTGTCCGATGGGGAAGATCTAGAAGACGTTACTGGAGAGATCATGTGGAGAGAGATTGTTCTGAGAGAGTGGTGAGCATAGCAGCGAACAAGCTGCCGTCAGGAAGACCGCATAAAAGATGGCGAGATAGCTGGACATCTGTATCCCAGGAACAGGCTCCGAGCAATGACAGGACGCAGTCCTAGATGAAGCAGAAGAAGAAGAAGAAGATGTAACAACATAACATGATCATACATTAAACTTACTTTTCTCATATTTTGCCCTTAACCTACGAAAAGTGGTGAAACTGTTTACTTCTTTCACATTTGCTGGCAATTCATTGAACCACTTAAAAATTTTATAGGTAGTACAAACTATTTTGTGTTCCAGTATTGTTTGTGGAAGCCTAAAATTCCCCCTTCTTCTCGTAGGATAAGTGTGGACCTCGAAATTGTATTTCATATTTCTATACATGTATATTGGAACTAATCTTTTTTTTTATTTTATGTTTCGAGACTAGAACATTTTGTATTATTTGTTGAGTAATTGTCATTACCTTTAGTTTCTTTACCATATAGCTAATTCTTGTATATTTGTTACACATTAAGATAGTTCTCATGGCTCTGTTTTGAATTTTTTCCTTTTCAGTTTCTTTTCCCAAAAATAGTATTGTTTTTATAAAATAGTATTGTTGAACAGTCATTGATTAATATTCGGAGTCACAATGGAATCATATACTAATTGTGAAGTTTTTAGGTTAAGTTTCTTTCTTATTCTGCCTAAAAAACAACTTTTTTGGCCACATTCGCCGGCCCGGGGTAAGCCCCATCTCCTGCAGTTTAATTACGAAATTACGGACATTACACAAAGTTACGGGGACAGACAGGTGGACGGACGGACCGGCAGACGGATATTACAATGAAATTATTATGTTTGATGGTTGCTTGAACACTTTCGACTCACTATCAAGGCTGAAACCCACCCGTAGAGTTTTTGCTGCTAGCCATGGGACACCTTGCGTAGTCCTGGAGCGGTTCATATACTATGTGTTACAAAGCCTGTAGGTACATTTAGTATTGGCTGGATTTAAAGAATTAAGTATTAAATGTAGAAGTCTCACAGAGACGAAGCTAATTAAGTATGAGAAAAGTGAATGGAAGTCTCTTATACAATGGCTCAGGGTTTACAACCTGTATTAGCTGGCTTGAATGATCACTCTACACTCTATACAATGCAACGTTCACCAATTCCATCGTAAGAAGATCCACACATTATCAAATTAAGAAAGTTCTATATACATGTTCGAAACAAGAACTTTTCATTTATTACCATGGTCTCTGCTAGAGACATCTGTTGATTTTTTATCTCGTTAACAAGTTAGTATACACAGCTTTCGTAACTAGCAATGATACCTCTATATTTTAAGGATTTAAATAAATTTCTGTAGAGGGGATCGTCTTGCAAAGTGAGCAAATTCACAATTTTTTTCACATATCTTCTCTTGCATTTTTTTGTCACATTTTTGTAAGGAAAGATATCATATTAAAATTTATTCATCAAGTTTCACATATTTTAAATATAGATGTCATATTAAAATTACAAAAACTAAATTATTTAACCATTTAATAAATAACCAAACCTACGATGTTTTGAAAAAAATTGCTCCACTTTGTGGGCCTTTTATGACTGAATGGCCTCGTGAGATATCTTTTTTTTTCAATAATATTACAAAATAAACGATTTTCCTACATTAATTAAAATTATCGCAAAATCTGTCAATTTGTTTACTTACAATTTATGTTTTAAAAAATATTCTATTTTTTGTGGTTTTTTTTCCACCCTTTTTAAATGGTTGACTTCTTTTATAATTAAAAAATTAAAAGAATAGATATTATTATTTTAAACATGATATCTTTTCATACAAAAATGTGATAAAAAACGCAAGAGAAGATGTGTAAAAAAATGAACTCAGTTGACGACGGCATTCTATTTTATAATTACGTCATTTATTGACACATTTCGTACTTTGGAATTTTTATTTTTAAATACCAATTAGGGTGTTTTTAAATAAAGCCTCAAAATACGGGAATAAATAGAATATACTGCTTAAAATCATCTCTTTATATAAATAAAAAACGTTTTAAAATCAACAAAAAACGTAAAATATTTCCTACTAATTTAAAACATTATAACTTTATAAATATTGAATATTTCTAGATTTCCTTAGTAAAAATTCTATGTAATGAAGTAAAATTTATACGTATAAAAAACATATTATTATGCGCACATATAAATATTCATAAAAAATTAGCGCCACCTAGGACACTAAAAACGATTTTTTGGCCGCGGCCTGTCGATTAATGCTTATATTTTATTAATTATTGTAAATAATGTCCAGTTTATAACTTTTATATAATAACAAAGGTTCTATCTAAGTTATTTCCCTAAAACATTGCAGTTTAGAGTATACATTTGGATATAAATAAATAATAAAAACCCATATTTTCGTAAAAAATGCATTTGCAGTGAATATCCTATCTAAATTATGTTTTTTTTTTAATTTATTTAAAATATAATAGAAACCTAAAAGGTTTATGGATATCATTTTTACATGATTCAATATAGGAACATAATAATAATATAATTTAGATACAAAACCATTTTTTTTACAGTTGGCCGAGTTTTAGCATTTTCGTCACATGTGTTTTGAATTTCTCAGTGGTCAGTTGTTTGGTCTGTTGTGGCAGGTCGTTGTATAGTTTTAATCCGTTGCAAATCAGTCGGGATTGTCCTGTTTTTGTTTTGGCGTGTGTTATGTGATAGTTTTAAGCCATTCTAGTGTCGTGCTGGTGTTTTTCGCGTATTTTGTGTAATTTTACGTCTTTGTCTTGTATTTCTAAGGGTGTACACATTGCCAAGTGCCTTGACAGCTAATTTACCTTCTTACTTTTCAATTTCAACAAAAGACATGACCCAGCCGAGGACACCACAATAGCGCGTCTTTTTGCGACGCACCGCCGCAAAAAATGACAATATCGCCTGAGCCGCGCGACGCATTGTAGCCCTCGGAAATATTTTGACAGCGGACGGGCGTGGCGAATCAGGTGCCTGCGTCCCGGTGAGCCGTCAGGTGAGATATTTAGTCAGAGTCAAGCTGATGCGACTAATCGCGTGTTGTTTTCTCGCGAGATTTATGCGGGCGGGGATAGCATGCGCCCCCCTCTAGAGCTTATCCGTTATGCAGCGAGACACTTAAAACGTTTCTTCTATATGTGCAAGTCAAAATAACACAACTGTTGGATTTTGTCGACAGAGGGGTAATCATTTGTCAAGATAAATCATACTTACAACTAGTGATGGGTCCGCTCTGTACTCACTACTACAATGTAGTACTACATTACATTGAAGTGCACACTTCGCACGTTTTGATGTGTAGTGCACACTACAAACTACAAACACCAAAGTTATTGAAAGTATAAATTTCAAATAGCACACTTCATTTCAAAGCGAACAAAGCTTTTATTGGACTATTAATACTGAGAATTAACTAGAGTTAAAAATATTCGAGATATGTGCATAAGTGTTAACAATCCTATGCCAGTCTAGCGGGAGCGCGCAGTGAGAACAGCATGGAATTTTTCCTAAGCTTATATTTTGAAAGGAAACCGAAATAAGAGATATATCTCGTAATATTTCCATCACAATAATTAACAAAATACTTATATTAGGTCCTTACATATGAAATTGACGTTTAGTATGGGAGGAACATAAAGCCGATTTTTTTTATTATAATATATTTATTTAATCAAAGTATGTACCATTGCTATCTATGCACTTTTGCCATCTCATAGGTAGTTCATCGATCCCTTTACTATAAAAACCATTCGGACGGGAATCAATAAAATCTTTGAAGGCGGTTTTGACTGCCCCATCGGAGTTGAATTTTTTCCTTTGCAAGAAGTTATCCAAATTTCGAAAAAAATGGTAATCTGTTGGGGCAAGGTCCGGAGAGTACGGTGGATGTCTTAGACATTCCAATTGAAGCTCCTCTAATTTGGTAGCCGTCTGTTGTGCAGTGTGTGGTCTAGCGTTATCATGAAGCAGCAGTGGCCTAGAGCGATTAACCAGCCTCGGTTGTTTAGCAGCTAGCTTTTCCATCATGGTTTGCAGTTGCTGACAATAGACATCTGCCGTAATCGTCTGGCCAGATTTAAGAAAGCTGTAGTGAACGACACCAGCACTAGTCCACCAAACGCTCACAAGTAACTTTTTTGGAGTCAATTTTCGCTTGGGGCATGGTTTGGCTGGTTCGGCAGGGTTCAGCCATTGCGATGAGCGCTTCCGATTATCGTACAGGATCCACTTTTCATCACAGGTAATGATTCGATTTAAAATCCCTTCATTATTGTGCCGGTTGAGTAATGCAACGCAGCAGTCAACGCGCGTTTGTTGATTTGCTTCACTCAATTCGTGAGGTACCCACCTTTCAAGCTTTTTCACCTTACCAATTTGCTTCAAGTGGATTAAAACAGTTTTATCACTAACACCGCAACCTGCAGCTAACTCGGATGTGGTTTGCGATGGATCCGCTTCCACAATAGCCTTCAATTCTTCATTATCAACTTTGGTCTCCGGCCGTCCACGGGGCTTGTTCTGCAGGTCGAAATTTCCAGAACGAAAACGTTGGAACCAAAAACGCACTGTGTTTTCTTTTGCGGCACCGTCGCCATACACATCATTAATCCTTCGAGCCGTTTCTGCAGCCTGGTGCTACGGTGGAACTCGTACTCGTAAATAACGCGATATTTCAAGTTTTTCATTTTGTAAACTGAGTGACGCAAAGAAAAAAACAATTGAGGAAAAAACAAATGAATTATAATTTTCAAAACACAAATACATGAGTAAATAGCTGTATAAATTTGGATTTGGAATTCCTAACCAAAGAGAAGATATTTGAGATCAAATTTGCCAGTACGGCAAAACGTGAATTTCATATGTAAGGACCTAATATTTTAATATTTTATAATATTCTGTCAGATAAATATTTAATTTCGATTTTTTTTCAAAATTTATGTAAATATTATAGTTTAGTAGACTCAACTGTAAACTATGTCCTAAACAGCTACGGATTGACATTTCCATCATATTTAAAAAAAGTAAAACAGTTACAATTCAGAATTATTAAAACTATAGCGAATAAAAAACAAAAAGAGGCATTTAAGAATCAACCGGAAAACCTAATCAAAATGTGTGAGATCTTACCGATCCAAAAACAACTGTACTATGAAATAACACTGGAAGAACACGAGAAGGACAGATTCAAAACACTAATCCATCATGAATATACAAGACAAATAACGAATAAAAAACTAAGAAAAAAATTCTTACGGAGACAGAACCAAACAGTGCGTAATTCCAAAATTATTCAACAAGCTACCGGATAAAATAAAAAATGTAAAGGAACAAAAAAATATTTAAAAAAAAATAAAGAAAGACTACGGTGAATTGTGAAGTGGATAGGAAAATCAAAAATTAGTTTAATATTATAGCTTATTATATAATATGTCTTAAATTAAGAACAATTAAGTAAACAAATGTTCATACACTTATTATAATTAAATCCTTGCGTTTAAACTGTAATTAAAGTTTTGCAAGAGGTTATGTATAAAAAAAAAGTCATGCATTTTGTTCTCACTGCACGCCTCTGCAGTCTAGGTACGAGAGAGTTAAAATACGAGTTAGTTCTAGTGTTTTTACAATAAAATAACGTAGGTAACCGAGTAGTTCTAAAAGGTATGCGATTAATAAAAACGTACTTTGTTTTCAATATTTATATATTGAAAATATCAACATATTTCAAAGCCAATGGTGATGGTTGTGGTGTGTAGTGATATTTACATGCTATTGTAGTGATTGTCTTGACAAAGAGACGGGTTATGTCTCGAAACCGGTAGTCAAAAAAGTAATTTTTAGTGGTTATATACTAACATACATAACATTTTATTATAATGTCTGACCACAAAGTTAATGCTCTAAATATCAAAAATATTATTGAAATCAAGTTTCTTATAAATTTATAAGTTATGTCATCATCATCACCTTCATTCCTTTGTCCTAGTAAGGTCGGGGTCCAAAGAGTCGACAAGGTGCTTCCATATTGCCCGTCTTGTGCTGCTTCCGCATGCGTCAACCAGTCTAGACCCATTCTGTTTTCATACACAGTCTCCCAGTTTAATCTGACCCACCGGCCGTCTTCCTTCCGGGGTTGCCAGGAGGATTCTTCTTGGTATTTGTTCCTCTGGTATTCTTAGCACACGTCCAAGTCACCTCATTTGTGATTTTTCTATGTGCAGGAGTAAGGGCTCCATGCCGAGTGTGTGCCTTATGTCAGCACTTCTCACTCTGTCTATCAATGTGACTCCCACTACTCCCCTTAGAAAACTAATCTCGTCAACTTGGATCCTTGCTCTCACTCTCTCTCTATATCTCTATAGGCTATGTTTCTTATAAAATCTTAAATTCAGTACATTATAAATTAGTAATCCTCGATGACTGCATTTATTTCTTTTTGGAAATTGCTGCCTTTGCTGTTACACCTCACATCTGGTGTTTTATTTTTTATTGTTATTTTGATCGCTCTAATAATATTGGATAATATTTGAATAATTAATATAGTATTTTCAATGTTTACAGCGTTAACTTTGTGGTTGGACATAATTATTACTTTTAATTAAACTACTTTTTATTAACCACTTAACTAGTAACTCTACGTCTACTGGTTTCGACACCACTGTATCTTCATCAAGACGGATGTAAACTAACTATCCATCATCTATTATAGCAAACAAACCAATTTTTTAATCATTTCATATTCCTCATTTCGGGGTCCACTTCTCAATTACCCCCACCATAGCTTTACCGACGTTCAAAAATTTATTTCTTTGCTAGAATAGATAATGAATAGTTAGTTTGCGTCGGTCCTGATGAAGATACAGTGGTATCGAAACCGGTAGACGTAGAGTTACTAGTTAAGCGGTTAATACAAAGTTATTTAATTAAAATTAATAATTAATATAGCGCCGTTTTCGTGAGAACTCACCTCAAGGGAGCATTACACAATAAATTATTTAAAAAACAACTTCCTCGCTAAAAAAGACTTATTTAATAATACTTATACACTGGATGAAATGCAAAAAAATGGGATTGACGGTTAAGACTATAATTGAGAGAACCAGGAAAAATTAGGTATTTTCTCGAAGTGCATAGTCACTTGATAACGATTTGATTCTGTAGGTTGTATGATTGTCTAAATAAGTGCATCTTTAGATGTTTTTAAACTGTGGTAAGCTATCTGTGTGTTGTCTCAGATCGCTTGGTAGTTTATTCCACATCTTTGGTCCAGCCACCGCGAAAGCACGATCACCGAAATTAGTTTTGTGAACGCGATTTATTTCAACTAAACTATTTGTGTTGGATGTTGATGCTGAACGAAGTGTTGGTTGTCTGTTGTTTGCAGAAAATGTAATGCAGAAGTCGGTAATGAACAGGATGTCTCATAGCCAGTAGCAAAAACTTTACAGGTGGATCCCTTCCTTGATAATGAGTCACTTTCATAGTTAGTTATAACTGTCATTTCAGCAGGGGCGTGCAGTAGGAACATCGCAGCATGACTTTTACGTAACCAATTACTTGGAAAAAAATCGGAATACAATATGTATATCGTAGTATTTCTATCACAAATTTTATCTGTAGTATAAATATTTGATATCTATTTTTTTTTTCCAAAATAAACGTTTCCAAAAAAGTCGTGCTTCAATGTTCCCACTGCACGCGCCTGCATTTCAGTAACTTGTATCGATTAAAAATTCATTCGCTTTAATACAAGTCGAATAAAATGATAAAAATATTGCAAAAATTGAAAATATAATTTTTAGAATGCTTTTTTCCATTTTAGTTGAGTTGTATTGATGCGAATGAATTTTTCATTATCCATATACATAAGTTACGGTAATGATAGTTTAACTTTTTGCAAAAATGAGTCCGAAATATTGAAAAAAAAATGTAAACTTTAAAAAAAATTTTAATATAAAATTTTGGTTGGACTGTACCTGTCTCACTAGAAATATCTGTGTTGAGACAGACATAGTTTACAATAGTGTGTAGGTACAAAACATAGTATATATATGGAGATATATAGTAGAAAAATTATTTGTATTTGATAAGTATTGTATATTGACATAACATAATAAAGTAATTAAAGTAACATAATAGAAAATATATCATATATATGATGTTATAGTGTGTGTGTTAGTGTATTTAAGTAAGTGTGCCTATTTTATCTCTCACTGTTTTATTTTGTATTTTATGTTAGGGTTGTAAATTGTGGTTAGCCCGGATTGTTTTAATTCATCAAGCATGCAGTTAAGTAATTTGGGTCCAAAAATGTCCATGTGGTATGTAACCTTGGGATTTGTATTTGATATTGCATATCTCCATAACTATTGATTTTTTAATATATTTTTTTTATAATTGCATTACATTGCTCCATTTACTTTGCAAGTTGTGACGTGGAGTGGTCACTTATATAGTGGCAATCTTCTGTTTGCTATCATTAAATACATCGACATGATCGCTCATTTAAGAGTTGCACACTAAGCGTTATGGTGTGCTTATTCATTACATCCGTTCTGCCTTTTGGGACATGAAACAGCGCGTGACCTCGATTTCGCAAATGATTATTTGTTACAAACAGGGCACAATTCTATAGTAAGCTCGGAGCGTCAATTATATTTCTTAAAATTTTGACCCCCAACATGACTAGGCCCCCCTGTCTGCGCGACTCGAGGCTGCGGTAGTTGCATTCCCTCATCAGTACTTTTTGCTGCATGAATGTAGCATATTCTCCTATTCAGTCATGGTTCAAGAATAGGTCACACCTACATAGGTTTGAACATTTTCAACTCATAATCAAGGCAGCAATGCACCTGTAAAATTTATGCTCCTAGCTAAGAGACACCTTCTATTGAGGGGCCATGTGGTGAATGGCCTTTAATATTGTGAGGCACAACTTGTATTCAGTAAATGAGATTTTAAAAATGTTGCCACGAACCGTATTCGCGCGCAAATAAACACAAATAAGAGATTTAACACGCCGCGTCTCTGCCTGCCCCTGAGGAACGCGATGCGGCCGATAAGAGTCTGCAGTGACTGCAAGCGGAGCATTTAACAGGTCATTTGCGAGCCCGGCCAAGCATCCAGCCGTCGGCTTGGTCCATTTGTTCCTCTCGCGGGGAGGGAGAGGGGGAGAGGGGGAGAGGGGGAGAGGGGGAGGCGAGCGGGGCCAGCTGGAGGAGGGAGGCAGGGAGGAAGATATTCGAGAGACCACCCAAGACGCGGGCTCGGAGGAAACATCCGCAACTCGGTTTTATTAAATTAAATTAAGTATATATATATATATATATTTTAAATCGAAGGCTTTCACGGTTACAATATGTGTTAGTTCTAACTACTTTGGGGGTAACCCGCGTCAAATTCTGGTCGTCAGGACCAGTCGTCTGCCGACGTTTCGTACAGATCTCACTGTTCATCTTCAGGGCGCCTTGTCGATGAGCTGCTTCTCCAAAAAGCGTACAACCGTTTGGTTCGGAGCTCACCGTGAAGTGAAAGTTTGAAAAAATTCTGCCTCAGGTGTTTGTGGAGGAGTGGGTTTCTCCAGCGACGCCGTTAATGAGTTTTGCTCGGCTTCTAGTAATCCGTATATTTACTTTATTATCGTCATTATACAATGTTGAATAGGTTGGATTTTCTAATTGCTTCGGTGTTTTCATCGTGATTTCTGGTTTATTATTATTAATATTATTTGTATTAGAAATTTGATTAATAATAATAATCAAATTTCTAATACAAATAATTAACGGTTGTACGCTTTTTGGAGAAGCAGCTCATCGACAAGGCGCCCTGAAGATGAACAGTGAGATCTGTTCGAAACGTCGGCAGACGACTGGTCCTGACGACCAGAATTTGACGCGGGTTACCCCCAAAGTAGTAAGAACTAACATATATATATATATATATGTATAGGATTATTTGGAAAAAATTTATAACCCTGCAGGACTATATTCCTGCCTTGATTATGAGTCGAAAATGTTCAAGCTATCATGACCTAATATCAATTCTGTTACTAACGTTCAAAAATCATTCAAATCGTTATGTTTTTTTTATGATACGGGGGGTACTGAATATTTCAAAAAAACATTCAGATATTATTTAGTGTGTAAAAATAGTGTATATAATTATCTAACGTTCGAGTCATTTTAAGGCGAAATACGTAGTTTTTTTATATTTTCTCTATGTATGGTTGGAAATGTGTCAAACTCGACCGCATACACGGCGATGTAACATCTATATAATAATTGCATCAAAAACGAAGTACGCAGTGCGTGCTTCGTTTTTATTCGTGTCATAAACAGTTACAAAGAATAAGCAAATCCTATGAAAAGCAGCAGAAAATGGACGATAACTATTATATATATGGAGCTATTGATTCTTTCTCTATCTTACATAAATTTGCATGTAAAACCCCGTATAAGAAACTCGGAATTCTGTAGAATAAGCCAGCACACTAATAATGTTGGCTACTTTTCTCCCATCACAAGGTTGTGTCGCACATATAATATGTATTGTGCTGACCCTAACATTGATGCTGATATTCTTGCAGATACCTTATCATCCTTCAAAAACTCACTCATACACAACATACATTTTCGAAACAGTGACCTGAACCTATAAATCCACTAAATCATTTTTTTTTACATATTCTTATATGATCGCACTACGTTCAAACACTAAATATACAGGGTGTACCAGAGCTATCAGCAGAAAATTGGCAGGTAGATTCCTGACTATGTTATAAGTCTAAAATTTTCAAGCAACCATGGCAATAGTTATGTAGATATGCAATATCAAAGTTTGCAATTTTTTTAAAAATATTTCTTAATTATTTTTTGCAAACAGTTGAATTACAGTACCTTATGTCGATTATGAAAAATTCATTCGCTTAAATACAAGTCGGATAAAATGGTAAAAACTTCGCAAAAATTGAAAAAAGTTATTTTTTACAAGGTTTTTATCATTTTATTTAAGTTGTGTTGAAGCAAATGAATTTTTCATAATCGATGTAAGTTACTGTAATGATAGTTCAACTTTTTGCTAAAAATAAGTCAGAAATATTGAAAAAAAAATGCAAATGTTGATATTGCATATCTCCATAACTATTGATATTAGGTCATGGTTGCTTGAGCATTTTAGACTCATAACATAGTCAGGAATCTACCGGCCAAGTTTCTGGTGCTAGCTCTGGTACACCCTGTATAATACGCACAAATGTACATGTAAAATATATACATAAATATAAAAATACTTGATACGAAGACACTTGTAATTGGGATAATGGACATAGTCTTCATTTATAATGTTTTATTTTTAAAGTATCATGTACCTATTATCCTGTTAGTGTCTCTAATAAATATATAAAAAAATTAATGTAATGTAATTATCATACGCCTTGGACGAACAGTTATATTGTTCGTCCCGACGAAGATACGGCGGCATCGAAACCGGTCGACGTAAAAAAACATTATTTATTCGCGTTTTCGAGTTGCCCGATAGGGTTCTGGACCCCGCCAAATCAAAGAGAATAACGAGTGCATTTTTGAGCGGAATTATTATTATTAAATGCCGCCAGGGTCATTTATAATTCGCGCAGCGGACCCTTGCCGCGCACACCTACACACGGACCCCGCCATACCTATCTTATTAGCCGAATAGCCCGCGCGCGGCAGGGATGCGCCGAGAGGTATGTCGGTAGTCTAAATTTAATATGGATATAAAAAAATATTGAGACTGAATATATTTTTGTCACAGAGACATCATTAATCAATTAATGTATATTATAGATGTCTCAAAGAGATGAAACTGTATTTTTATTATGGGAAAGTAGGTATAGAAGTCTTTGGGGTGTGCATAGGCCTTACGACCTATCGTGCGGCCGGCTTAAGTGACCACTTTACACAATGTAGCGTTCGCCATAAGGTCGCCAGTAGGTAAGACTTCTATACCTATTTTCCCATTATAAAAATACAGTTTCATCTCTGTGAGATATCCATAATATAGGTACATTGATTGATTAATGATGTCTCTGTGACAAGACAACATTTTTGTCACAGAGACATCATTAATCAATAAATAACAAGAAAAAGAAAAACACCTCACAAAATCGTAGATGTATAAAGGTATAAAAATCTTCGATAGCCTGCCAAAGGAAATTCAAAACATGGAGAATATAAGGAGGTTTAAACTGAAGTGCAAAAATTATATTATAAAAACTTTCAAATGATTAGATGGAATGCAACATGTCCAAGTGAAATCATGTATTAGCCCACACAACATTATGTGTGAAACTAAATTATTAATATTAAAAAAAATAAAAAAATAATGTATGTTATAGACGCCTCACAGAGACGAAACTGCATTTTTATCATGGGAAAGTAGGTATAGAAGTATTTTGGGTATATATAGGCCTTACGACCTATCGTACGGCTGGCTTAAGTGATCACTTTATACAATGTAGCATTCGCCATAAGGTCGCCAGTAGGTAAGATTTCTATACCCACTTTCACATAATAAAAATACAGTTTCCTCTCTGTGAGATATCTGTAATATACATTGATTGATTAATGATGTCTCTGAATAAACTCAAAATATTCTGAATGGAAAAAAACTGGTAAAAAGGAATTTAATAAAAATTTGAAAAAATGTTTCTGGCGTATCCTAGTGAAATGCTAGTAATTCGATTGAATTTTCATTACGCAGATAAAGTATATTGCTATCAAAAAATTCCCTAATCAATTGTAGAGGTTTCATTAGCGACATTAGAACAATTAGCGACATCTGTGGGCACTTAAGGGGAATGAAAATGGTTGAGGATGGTTACAACATACATGTAAAGCGTGGCACGCAATTTAAATATATACAACTTCCAAAAAAATTTGTAGACATGGTACATTCTATCATGGGTGGAAATGGCGAGCGTTACATTGTGTAAAGTGATCACTTAAGCCAGCCGTACCATAGGTCGTAAGCCATATGTACACCCAAAAAGACTTCTATACCTACTTTCCCATAACAAAAATACAGTTTCGTCTCTGTGAGACATCTATAATATACATTAATTATTGAGACCTTTGTTATTAATCTCACAAGATGTGTACTTACCAGGCGGGCGCAATGAGAACTTTGAAGCTTTGAACTTTGGCTTTTACGTAAACATATCGACGGTCGCTACGTATGTCCTCGAATCTGCAAAAGTTAGATTTTAGTTTTATTATCTTAATCTATCTAATTTATTTAGTTATAATGCACTGGTAGGCTCTTAAAGTATCATATAAAGAACAAGAATTTTTACACACGCAACATAAAACATGTTTTATAATAATAAAACAAAAAAAATAATAAAAATAAAACATTATATTAAAGAACACATTATTATTACGAAGTTGCAATTTTTAGAACAAGGTTATGTGAATTTATAAAAACCAAATTTATTAATCAACTAACTTACCCGCGCGGCTTCGCACGCGTAGTCTTTTAGTAACTTTTAGTCATATTTTATCAATTTGTGTTTATTAACCTCAACGTATGTCGTCGCAGACTTTTTTATAACAACTTCTCTATAGAAAGTATTTAAACATCTCTTACGGTTAAGGCAGCGTTCGTAAAAAACGCATTGCTCGACCATTTTTTCGTCGACTTGAGTTGTAAAATAGGTCACCACGAAAAACTCTTTTATTTTAACGAAATAATATATAGCTTATCTCCACCCTGAAAGTTCATTCTCAATTTTGGTAAAAGAATTTTTGAAATCGGATTAGTAGTTTCGGAGATTATCTCCTACATTCAAATTTACAAACTTTACCTCTTTTTACAGGGTTATTTGGAAAACATTAATAACCTCGCAGGACTATATTCCTGCCTCGATTATGGATCGTGCAGCGAAGCTAAAATGGCAATGGGCGGGACATGTTGCAAGGCAGGATGTTACAAGATGGACTCCCAGAGTTCTAAAATGTAGACCTTGGTAAAATAAAAGAGGTGTCGGAAGACCTCAAAAGAGATGGGCCGACGATATAGCCGCTGTGGAGGTGATGGAGGAAAAAATGCTAAAACTAGCTAATAACAAGGAAGGATGGAAGAGACCTTTATCCAGCAGTGGAGAGATGAAGGCTGAGGAAGAAGAAGAAGAAGAAATAATCGAATAAAAAGTGTGTAAAATTTAGTGTCTGTGAATTTAAGAACAGTGCTTTAGTTAACTTTTTGGGTACAAATAAAAGTTTTAATAGTTTTTAATATTTTACGTCTCCCATACCTACCTACGTTCCCGTGATAAAATATATTATTTCTAGGAAGATAGGTATGCTAAGAATCCCGATATAAAATTGAAAAATCATTTTTCGAACTTTTTTCGCCCTTCCATTTCTTCACTTCTCCAACACTCGTGCGTCTTTCGCCAAATAAAATCGCCACAAAGTCCGCCTCGCTGTGTAAATCCACCGAATACAAAGCGATACACGTCGGGCAAATGGTAATTGAATTGTAAATCACGTAATTTGCGAGTGGCTTCTCGCTCGCACGCCCCCGCGGAGACGCGGCGCGCGGGAAGGAGACGACACGATTTTTATTCATAGACGTAATAATGTGACATCGATATTATACAAATATAGACACAATGCGGAGAGTTTGACGCAAAAATTATAATTTTTTTACGAAAATGTGGGATTTATATTTTTTTTATTTATTTAATATATGGTACAAATACAATTCTTATATATTTACAGATCAAATTTTTTTTTTAAATACTTGGTAGTCATGTAGACCTCATCAGTGAAGAGAAGCTCTTGAGTCTGATGAGGGAGCCTCAGTTATTATTTATATATTATATATATTATCTATATATATAGATATATATATATATATATATATATATATATATATATATTTAAGAAGTATTTTGAAAAAAGCTGTAGGTTTAAATGATTTATGAATTTAAGTTGGATTTTAGGAAGATTTTAATTTTTTTGATTTGCTCTGAGAGGTTACTGGTGCAGCATATCTCGTTTGGTAAATTATTCTAGTAGTTAATGGCTTTATAAATATACTAGCTGTGCCCGCGCGGCTTCGCACGTATAGATTTTTAGTACACTGTTTGGATCGTCATAGAACTTTCGCGAACCTTCTTGAACATTCTCCTTCCAGAACTTTCAAGAAATTTATCGAATGTACAGGAACCTTCTAGACCTTCTAGAACTAACCGACACGTCCCGCCACTCAGTTTAGAACCTTATAGAACTTTCAGAAATTTTATAGAACCTTCTTCTTCCAAAATTTTCTAGAGCAGGTTTTCCTGAACCTTCTAGACTCACCGACACAGTCGGCGCGCCTATTTTGAAACAATCTGAAGCATTTGTGGCCTTCCCATAACAAAACAATGTGCCCCCACCAAACTCGCATATTTTCGATGCGACACCAAGGGCTATCCACCACCATAACCACCGGTGGGTGGTTTTCTGTCAGGTTTTTTCTTTGCATATTTTCAATGGAAACTTGCTTGAAAATATCATCCACGTTTGGTACTGGAAACAATTTAAAAAGATCTTTTGTTTAAAAGATACTTTTTTTTTTTCAGTATTACTTTAATGATGATCCTTTATGATGCTACGCTAGACTACATTTTTACACGCTTTTATTTAACTCTCTTTGTCTGTTGTTTGTTGTGGTGGAATCTTGTAATTGATTTTTCACCAACTTCCCGAATAGCTAGAGCTCTGAAACTTTCAACATTTGCGTAAAGTGGATGACTATACATTATTAAATCACTTTCGACATGATTGTGTCATTATTTCTATTAAAATTAATAATCACATCACTCAGAAGCAAGAGCTGCAGAAACAGCTGAAGACATGCCGTTGGATTTTTTTTTTAATATTTGAAACAACACGTTTAATTTTTGAATACTGCATGTATGATGTTAAAATATTCACAATTAAAATTTTTATTGTAGCGGAAGTTGCGCAAGCAGCACGTAGCGGAAATGCGACACCGGAACTAAATATGTCATATTGAATCGTTGAGAACTGCCAGATTTTGTTTACATGCGAGTTCACAAATGTTTCGATCGATTTTTAAGAAAACTTTTATTTGTCAACATGATAAGAATGCGATATTCGAGAAATTATTTATTGCAAAACGACGTAATTGTGAGATATTTGTTTTCAAAACAAAAAAATCATTCAATTGACATTCAATGCGACTGTCAAAGTTGTATAGTTTCGAAGCTTTTGAATACGGAACCGTTTTAGGCCGAAAATTGATAAAACATGAAAGTGGGTAGATTCTTGGACTTTTTTTGAAAATACATACGTTTTTTAAGAAGGATTTGTTTGCCCCAATTATTTTAAATATTTGAGATAACATTTCTTTTCACGAAACTCGATGGAATAATCTAGTATGATCAGTATAGATTTTTACAACTCAATACTTTGAGTGTCATTAATATATAATTGTGTCTTTATTTTATATTAAGTCAGAATATATACAAAATGCTCAAGACCTATCATGACATACGGTATCGAAGCAAGAGCGGACACGGTGAGAACTAAACAGCTCCTCAGAACTACCGAGATGAAGACTCTAAGACCCGTCGCGGGCAAGACCCTCAGAGATAGAGTACCCCATGCGGAGATCCGCAGAACCTGCAAGACATTGTAAGATGGAGCAGGCAGAGAAGGCGTTTCTGGAGGGACCATGTCGAGAGAATGGAGCAGACGAGACTTCCCAGAGCCGTGATGCGCGGGACGCCAGAGGGGCGCCGACCGCTATGGAGACCACCAGAGAGATGGAGAGAGAGCTGGACGTCCTCGTCACAAGACCAGGACTGACCTGTCGACACAGATCAAGGATCTAACAAAAGAAGAAGATGAGGAAATACCGCCTGGTGATTTAAATGACAGTTATCCATCATACTCCTTTTGATTCATCTCCATAAGCGTTGTTCGCTAAAATATATTGACTACTTTGTAGGAGTCCTTTTCAAAGTTATTCTTGTGATATTTTTTTCCGTAAAGGACCACACCGTTTTTAAGTTAAGTGTCTTAAAAACCAGTACTTCTAGGTAAAAGCCTTAAGCTCTTGTATCTATATTTTTGAAAACTGGGTAAATAAATAGTAAATAAGAAGACGAGGACGTCTTTATTTTAGTTTTTAAGTGTAATTTATACATGAGCACGATTTTTTTTATTACTTACTTACTTACCATCACGCCGTTTCCCCGTGGGGATAGGCAGAAAGGATAGAGCGCCACACTCTTCTGTCCTGACATAAAACTCTCGCCTCATCCACATTCATACATCTTCGCATGCAAGCTCGCCGATTGTTGAGGCTTCTATCGGGACCGTCTTCCAGTACCTGGTTAATCTGGTCGTGCCACGTCTTCCGCGGTCGCCTTCTCTTTCTTAACACTTGCGTTATACATCTTTCTTACCATTCTTTCCTCATTAATTCGCTCAACATGTCCAAACCACCTGACCTACCCTTTTTAATTCTAATAATTACGCTAAGATCAGCTTTGCATTCATACCTAATATCTTCATTCTTTACTCTATCATAAATGGATTTGCCACACATACGTCTGAGGGATCTCATCTCCACTGCATTCAGTTTACTTTCGTGTCCCTTCTGTCAGCCCCAGGCTTTACTTCCATTCTTCAGTGTTGGTACCAGAATTCCATCTTGTACCGCTGGTCTTGCCTCGTTAGACGTATTTATTTATTACACTTATTTATACAGTAGATACATGTTTTTTATAATAAATTGATTCTATGTTATAACATTTGTTACAGACATTATACTCCCCATAATATGAGCCAAAGCTCGAGCTTATGGGAGGAGTATTTACAAGCCACATTAAAGTACAAAAGCAGAAACCATTTAGAAGTAGTAATTTGTAGGTACTATACAGAAACCATTTGAGACATGTGGGCAATGATACAATTCATCGTTGTCCAAAATCAAGAATTTGACTTCTTTCTTTCTCTGTTCGTATTTTGGAATGTTCCTTTTGAAATTTGTTTTGCGACAACAATGTATTGTACCATTTAACTCCCAAGCATGTATAGTGATGTTGTACCATGGTGGTTCTTAAAGATGGTATCTTTATTTGTCCCTTGTTCTATGTCTACCACTTATATATTTATTAATTAACGCCCTATAGGGCTTTTACAATAGATAGGTAAGTGTACATAATCAGAATATATAGATAGTTTAAAGAGAAAAAAATAATAATATGTAAACATAATAATGACATAAAGAGAAAAGAAAATACTTAAAATATAGATACAAATATATAAAGATAAATATAATATAAAGTAAAAAGCAAGTTAGTATATAAAAAGCTGAAGAATAAGAAAAACATCATATAATAGAAATTTAAAAACAAATAAAGTATTAATGTAGAGTGAAAAGATATAGCACAAGCCTTGAAAGTAATATTATAATAAAAAATATACATACAAATACGAATCAATTATTTAAGTCCAATTCGACAAATACTAGTAATCTTTCAATACACCTTTTAATATATGTTTGAATAATATACAGTTATTGGCAAAGACGTCAAGTTGCTCGTATCTGTTTGCTAGTCTAGGAAGCCTTTGCAGTGGGGATGGCTGCAGTTTCCATACATGATACGTACACACACGCATTTATACAAACTTTCATCCGAGTTTCACACCTCGGTTGAGCCCCGAGCGGCAGGAAAGTCACGTACGCAATAATCATATTTGTAATACCAGTAAATTTCAATAAACCCTTCAGGCCCCATGCTCATAAATAAAACAATTTAAACGGAAAAATAATATTCCTATAATAGGTGGTGACCCCGGCTTGACCCTTTAGCTCCGCTGGGCACGGACGTGTGGTTCCATTGATTGTTTTAGAGGTAGGAAATGTACGAGAACTCAGCTGCGAGCAATTGTTAGAGAGCTGTGCGCAATTGCTAGGGTTTGTGCGAGTGTCAAGAATTCTGCAGAAGTGTAAGGTTGAAGCAAATATCTGGCACATAGATGGTACAAAAAACTTTTGTACCATCTATGTGCGAGAGCGCAGATCTGCGCTCCCTAGACACGTATGCGAATTTGGCCTATTTTACCCGCGTTTGTGGGTTTTTAAAGCTCATCATTGGTTGTATCTCAAGTTTTTGAATGAGTGAACGAGTTTTATTTGTCAAGTAACCTCATTTGGCGCGCAAACCGGACAAAAATCATTCCAAGTGTCGTCTTCGAACCGCGCATTAATTGTGTTATTTATCTAAAATTAAAATTCAGTATTTTTATATTCTTTGATATATTTAAATAGAACGAAAGTATTGAAATACAATATCTTTAGTGTTATTGCTTCCATGGTTTTATTCGATAAACATGTGCGTGCATTTGTGACAGTAAATTTCGTTGCTTATTTTCATAATTAATGAATAAATAATTAGTGTACAAGTAATTATTGAAATAAAAGTAATTATTGAAGTCTGTATATTGAGAAATCAGAAACTCAACTTCTTAGCGAATATTGTTGATTTCTACATGAATATAACCGTCACAAAACGTGTCTAATAAACAGCAATCGTGTGCGAAATTGCGCGGCAGACAGGGTACATTCTGCGTTACGTACGGCCGGCATCCGGCCGGTTAAAAAACATAATCAAAACCAAAAAAAAAAAAACCAAAAATATTATGTACAATAATCGTTCATGGGTGTAGTCAACATCAGTGAATGAACACCCGTGGGTGTTCGCCATGCCGTGGCATTCCCACGACCGTTTTATGAGCGAAAGCTTCTTTATCGGTCCTACTCATACGTCGTCAGGTTGACAATTTTTTACTCTAAAGGCCATCTCCGTGCCGCGTCGAGTAAAGGGCGACCCGCCAGGTATAGGCTTCAAGAGTCCACTTACTGTCCCTCTCCCTCCAACACAAACTCTTTATTAGAAAACTAAAAACATACATCGAAAATATATAAATCCACATAAGATAAAATTAAAACATGAGGTGGTAATGTGGTATGGTAATCAAGAAAACATTTAAAAAATGCATCGTGCGTGCATTGAGAACAAGTATGATTTTTTCCTAAGCATACTTATATTTTGAAAAAAAAAATGAAAAAAGAGATACATCTCGTAATATTCATATCATAATAATTAACATATTCAGATTGTAATATTTCATAATATTCTGGCAGACAAATATTAAGTTGATATTTTTTTGGAAATATGTTATGCTTCTTGTTTTCATTGCATGAGCCTGGTATATGCTGCTCACATATCTTTATGCTATATTTATTTTACTTTTTTTTATTTACTTACTTTATTTTAGTTAATTTTTCTTATTTTTTAACAAACAGACGGTCAACAGCTCATTTTGGCTCTAATAAAGGTCCTAGAGTGACATTAGATCGTTTTACTAAGTAGAACTGCCCATTTTCCCCCATTTCTGATTCCCTTTTTACCTTTTACCTTTGCCTTTTATTCTTAACTTAAACTTTTTTTTTTCTATATTTTTAAGTTATTACTGCTATATTTTAATACACATTATTTTAATTCTGTCGGAACGTGTAAAATGGTCTCTACGTTTTGTTTTTTACTTATACTGTTAGTTTTTCGTACATAAATAAATTAATAAATTAAAATGAACCATCAGAAAACAGCCTGATTATACTATTTTTATATATATTGCAAATATAATTTATATATATAACAAACAGTATAGGTCCAAATGCTGAACCTTGAGTAACTCCCTACTTTTCACGCATTTTGACTTTTATTTCGAAAGGGATAAATGGACAAGAAAGGCACCAAAGCGATCAGAGTAGACGCAATACAGCACACTAAATGAACCGTGGTCGCAGTCACAATTCGAAAGCTATTCGACCACCAGGCCATCAGGGAAATAAGTGGCCATATATTTGGTCAGCCGGCCTCGTCTAAGTACACAGGGTAATAACACGAACCCGGAATGAGCGGCAATTTTTCCAAAACGTTCCGTTTGAGATTTCCCCGAGTCGGAACGGCCGCAGAATTAAGTGTGATAATTCCGATTCAGCTGGAGAGGCCATTTAATCATTTTCTCCATTCTCACGAATCATTCCTGGGTGCGCGGCCTGGACAGGGGCGGACCCGGGGACAGCAATGCCGGTGGGGGCTTTGCTTTTAGAGAAATTAATATTTACCCTCATTGCATTCTCCCGTGGCACTAGCCATGTACGTGTCCAGCATATTTATTTATTACATAATTTAATTTTTTTAACAAACAGACCGTCAACGGGTCATTAATGACCCTAATAGACGGTCCCAGAGTGACTTTAGTAGTAGTAGTAGTTTAAGTACAAAGAACATTTGAATATTATATTGTTACACAACACACTTTTTACGGTTGATTAATAATTAATAATGAAACATAATAAATGATAAAATTAATTGAGAATTATATTCAGACTAACGCAAATCACTAAATACAATTTAAGGAATAAGCTCCAGATTAATAAGTTTTTAGACAATACACTTTTTATGATAAATAGAAATAAATAATATTTTAATGATGGAACGAATTATAAATAATTAATCGCAAATAAATAAATCTTTTTTTTTACATACTATTATTTTACATAAATATATAGATAGATATATATCTAATTATAATATATATATATATATTGCACGTCATGTAAGTTTTTTGCCTAATACACAATCAATGAAAAAAAAAAATTAATAATAAAAAGTGTCTTGAAGTGTCTTAACCAAAATTTTATATTTAAATTAAATAGAAAGAAACAAGTAGAAGTAGATAAATAAATTGTAAATAGTATAATACAAAGACTAGGTATCTCAAATCAAACAAATTTAAGGAATGACTTCTAGATAACAGGTTTATGCGAGTGCACGGTTTGTAAATAATGTGAAACATAAAGTGTTCAAACAGCGTAGCTATATAAGCTAAGTATATAAGCAAGAAATTAAAATATATATATATATCAACAACATAAATGCAATAAATAATGGATTAAGTATATAGGCAAATTATAAAATAAAATAAAAAGGAAATAAAAATAAAAATTGTTTTCAGGCGTGTAATGTTAATAATTTGGTGGAATCTCATATACACATATAAAGGACATTGCTTTAAATTCTAATCAAAAATAAAGATACCTCATTAGTGACATCTGTATTTGATTAGGGGAATGAAAAATGTTTGGACACTGGTGGCGCTAATGATAATTACAACATACATGTAAGACAGGTTGTAAAAACTTAAATATGAATACAACTTCCAAAAAAATTCGATAAATGTGGTATTCTATCATGGGTGGAAATGGTGAACGTTACAATGTGTAAAGTGATCACTTAGGCCAGCCGTACGATAGATCGTAAGCCCTATGAAAACCATTAAAACAGACTACCACACCTACTTTCCATTAATTTTATTTTTTTATATTATACTATGAGACAAAGAGGGCGCCCCTCGTAGCCCAGTGGGTATGACGCTGGCTTCTCCCACTGACGGTTCCGGGTTCGATTCCAAGTGATGTCACAATTAATCTATGTGATTTACTCAAGCTTGGGTGTTTTGTAATGTGTTTCACTTCTGTAATTGGGCTTATTGAAGCGTAAAATTAATGATAAGATAAAAGCTAAGAACCATAATATATCTTGATTATACAATAAAAGCTAGGTACATTTGTATTTTGTATGTATGCGTAGTGTTCGAGTTTTAAATATATCAACAGAGCTGTATTGATTGCCTAGGCGGTGCAATCAATATATGTTGATGTCACTTTACCGTGACAACATTTTGTTCTAGAGAGACAAATGTTTTTGTGCGTAGCACTCTCCTCTCAAATGTTTCCAGCTGCAGGTTAGGTTAGTTTAGTTTAGGTTAGGTTAGGTTAGGTTATATTAGGTTAGGTTATGTTAGGTTTTGGTTGGGTTAGGTTAGGTTAGGTTATATTAGGTTAGGTTATGTTAGGTTTGGTTGGGTTAGGTTAGGTTAGGTTATGTTAGGTTAGGTTAGGTTATGTTGGGTTAGGTAAGGTAAGGTTACATTAAGTTAGGTTAGGTTAGACTTCTCTCAAATGCGTCCAGCTGTAAGTATTGTACAGTCTTCTAAACGTACTAGTTTGCCAGAACGTCTCGCCGATTCCTTTCTCACTGACACAGTCCACAGAGTTGTCTCATCCAAACGCAGGGCGCTTCGCTGACACCGAAGTACGAGCCGACGCGACGGTCCGGTCCTGCGCGAATTGATCGCGCAGTGGTTAGTTCACATAAACGCCGCCATAACATTTCATGGCTCTATCCCGCATTAAGCTTCGTGTCGATATTAATATTTATGCGCGCGGGCCCGCCGGCGGAAACCTGTCCGGCCGATCGCGGCCAATGGAGGGCGTGATTACCCGCGAGGGGATCCACACACGAGGACGCGCCCGTAACTATCGGCTGATGAATTTATAAGTGGGGCCTACACGTAGGTACAGCCTGCTCCGAGAGAAGAGCCTTCCTCCGTCAGGGGAAGCGCGCTGGCGGGTCCTGGGTGAAAGGAAGTCGAAGAATGGAAGGTGGCATGGTTTAGTTGATTTGTTTTCTCACTTGATACAATTCTGTCAAAGCGACAGTTGTTTGAAGTCGGCACAATACTACCGAAGGATCTGAAACCACCTCCGACTTTCGAGCGACGACTGCAACTTTCCATCAAAATCTGGAAAGTACGACGTCTGGATGACATCATTAGCCATATAAATACGACACGCGGGAGTAGCCGGGGAGTTGTTTTACGAACACGGTTGACAGGCGATTACTGAAGCGAAGGTAGCCGCGGGCGGCGGTCAGTCCGGCCAAACGAGCGGAGATTCGACGTAGCGAGATAAGCCGAAGCGAAATGAATAAGTGCGGAAATTGATGAAATATTCTAGTGAATAAAGTGAAAAAGCGATTATAAGTGTCTACTTACGAGTGATAAATTTGCAAAACAGTTTAATTTAAGGAATAGCGTCACATTTAATAGCGATAAGTGACTTTGTACGTTAGTTTAATTAATTAATCAGTATTCAATAAATCCTGTATTAAATCCCAGTATTTTCGTTAATTCCTCCTGCAGACACGACACGTGACAGTAAATAACCACTAAAAATTTGTTTTTTATCTACCGGTTTTGAGACGTTACCCATCTCTTCGTCAGGACAACCACTACACTAGCATGTAAATATCACTATACACATCATAGTGTTATTTACACACCAACACCTTCACATGCATGTTGCTCTAACTAAAGGCCAACATGCACTGAGTTTCTTATCAAAAACGATTAAGAATTTGAATAGAGGAGAGAGTTTATCAACACCCCTTGTTAGGGTTGCCAACTGTTGCCAACATTTATTAGAAGAAATAGAGTATTTCTGGTTTCAAAGGAGGTAAATAAAGAGTACGGACTTTACAGAGTATCAGTTATTTCAAATTTTTGAAAAGGTATTGATTGCTACTTTTTGCAGCACAAAACAA
Organism: Agrypnia vestita; assembly: GCA_016648135.1. Classification (NCBI taxonomy): domain Eukaryota; kingdom Metazoa; phylum Arthropoda; class Insecta; order Trichoptera; family Phryganeidae; genus Agrypnia; species Agrypnia vestita. The sequence continues at coordinate 44,050 of JADDOH010009354.1, forward strand.
TTTTTCATTGTTTTAAAAAGAATTGTACGACTCCAAACATTCTAACTCTAAGTTTACATAGATCAGGAGCTCATTTTCAATCAATTTCAATGAAGCCTTGTTCTTCTCTTCCCGCCACTTCACTTTCATGACCGAAAAGACTCTCTCAGTAAATGCTCAAGTGGCAGGAACAGAGAGTATGTAGCTAACATTTTTTTAAATAAACAAATTCGTCAGGACATTTTTCAAATATGAATTTCCATTTCTCTGCAGTGGATTTTTGCATAAAATCTGCGTTATTTAACATTTCGCCTTGGAGTTCCTTTAAAATTATAGCTTCTATGCATCATATATGCGCGACTGGCACTAGTATAGTAAACATTGTGTAATAAAGAGTATTTTAGCGTCAAGAATGTTCTTAGGTTTTCACGGCCACTCAGAATCTTCAAGTTTGTGTTTACTGGGGTATTATGCCGTGTTGTTACGACCTTTCGGGCCGACGTTTCGGATCCCATTCCAGGGTCCATCATCAACACATCAGCCCTGATGATGGACCCTGCAACGGGCCCGAAAGGTCGTAACAACACGGCATAATACCCCAGTAAACACAAACTTTATTTTATATTTTATATTTTAGCGTCCTCTTTAGTTTTATAGATTATAGAGTACGCCTACATGATATAGAGCGCAATACTCTATTTTATAGTACTGTTGGCAACCCTACCCCTTGTATACCCTACCGTGTCTCCCTCTCTTCAATTACCTACAAACGTGCGAAGTGTGCACTTCAGTATAACGAAGTACTTCATTGTAGTACTTAGTACGGAGCGGACCAATCACTACAGGATGCATTGTATAATAAAAATAAAACTTAGAAGTGAAGAGATTGACAAAAATATATATACGAGAGCCGAATAACTAATTAAGAACTAATATGAAAACAAATTTAAAAGTTTAATAACAAATCAGCGAAAAAAACATGGTTATTTATAATATTTAATTATATTGACACTTAATATTGAATATATATTCCCCTTTCCCTCCCTTGGTATTCTGTCTATTGTCTTAGTTTGTCTCCCTTTCACGTACTTTTTTTCAACTCGCTTTGTCTGTTGTTTGTTTGTTGTGGCGGAATCTTATAATTGATTTTTCACCAACTTCCCGACTAGCTAGAGCTCTGAAACTTTCAACATTGGATGACTATATATTATTAAATTATTTTAAACATTATTTCGATTAAAATCATTCAATATTAAGAGCCGCAGAAAGAGCTGAAGAAGATGCCGTTTTTAAAATTTGTTTTAAACTTTAAAACAATGTGTTTAATACTTGGATGCTGTATGGGTGATGATGAAAAATCGATTACGAATGTGTGCAAAGGAAGTGTATAAAAGCATGACTTCAAAATATTTTTTTATTTACCTCTTCTTAGAATGTTAATTTAGATAGAATCTATGTTCTGATATAAAAGTTATCAATTGAGAATTAATTGTATTAATTAATAAAATATAAGCATTAACTGAAATGCAAAGAAAGTGCATAAAAGCTTATCTTCAAAAATATTTTTTGACTTATTTCCACACATGTACAAAGCAAAACCTGTTGGCGTTGTTTATTTATTTATTTATTTTATTTTATTTTATTTTATTAATTACACGGCTTAATAGCCTTTTACAACAGGTTTATACATAATTAAAATACAACAAACGATTAAATGTAAAAGAAAAATAAAGGGTATAAATGTAAAAAAGTATATATACATAGTTTAAACATAATGAGGTTAGACATATACGTAAAAAAAGTAAATATGCAAAAAAGTGTAAAGTAGTGATCTCAGAAATTTTTACTCACCGATAATATAGCAATATTAAATTTGAATAGCCAGGTATATATAAAAAATTTAAGACATTATATATAAATTTAATATTTTGAAAAGAAATGATCATATAATGATTTTTTAAATTTTGAGAGAGATAGATTTAAAATGTCGACATATGTAGGTAGTTCATTGCCAAGTTTGTGCATCCGAGGTATGCTAGAATTTGAACGATAGTTTGTGTTCAAATTGTCACAATAAAACAGCATGTTTTGGCGGGTCCTACGGTTAGGTACTTTAAAATTAATACTATTCAGGAGTTTGCAACAGTCGAAATTTGAGTGTAATATTTTAAAAAGGAATATTAAATCTGTTAATTTTCTTCGATCTTCCAAGTTTAGGAGATTAAGATTAGTTTGCAAATATTTGTAGTTTATTTGGTCGATCGGAATATGAAGCTTAAAATTGATAAATTTTAGGAATTTACGTTGTACCCTTTCTATATTTTTTATATGAACCCTGTAAAAAGGAGACCAAATGATGGAATTGTATTCCAACTGACTACGGACCAAGGATACATATAAGAGATTTATTACATTAATTGATTCAAAGTCCTGTATTGATCTAAGTATGAAACCTAAGGTTTTCATACTTTTATTCGTAATAATGTTTATGTGACTTTTGAATTTTATTTTATGATCAAAAATGACACCAAGATCACGGATTTCTGTTATTTTTT
>JADDOH010009355.1:0-90395 GCA_016648135.1 Agrypnia vestita
CGCATGCGTATTCACTTGTAAACAGACCACGTGGTACTGACGCTCCGCGGAATGTTGCAGTGAGTACGCTCGAGTACCGTGCGCATGGCAACGTTGCCACGGCACGTAGAAATGCCGCGCTATGTTGTGCGCAAGGTCGCGGAACAGTGCACGACGTTGCAACGTCACGTAGACTCTATGCCGCGCGTGCTGTTGAGGGACAATTTGTCCCCTAGTGAATACATGGCTGAAGATTAACATCGTATCAGACTATTATAATATTGGTTTACAGTTTTTACTGTAAGAGTGTCTATCTAATTATGTCTGTATTATTTTACCGACAGAATGAAATGATAGAATTCACCACAGTTGTGTCCATGGTGTTATTAGGAGTAACACTTCTCATTCAGTTGGGAATTCAGTGCTTCCCCGCTGAGAAGATCCGTCAGGAGGTACGTATGATATTTGACCCAACTTTTAATTCAACAAAAAAATGTCATACTGCGTTGAAGAAAACGACATTTGAATTAATTTGTAAAGGGTTTTCTTACGTTTTTGTGTGATAAACATAAATGAACAAAAAAAATATAAATAAACAAATAAATAAGTAAAAAAATAATTATAAAACAAAATAATAAAGAGGCCTCTCACTTGAGACTAATAAAGTTTGATTATATATTTCAGGGACTGCTAGTAGGCCAGGCTGCTTATGAGACTCAGTGGAGCGGGCCCGACAGAGAGATAAAGAGCCTGGTGATGATGATGATGATAGGCTCGAGTAAGCCTCTGGAACTGTCCGCGGCCAGCGTTCTGACGCTTTCTAATGAAACCTTTTTATTAGTACGTATCAGTGACTTCTTCTTACGTGTATGTACGTCAGGGTGGAACACGGATGTATGAAAAAAAATTTTTTGTGATTTAAAGTTGTAATAGGAGGGAAAAGGTGCCATATATTAAAATAAAAATACATATTATTTTTCATTTGATATGGTGAACGTCTTTTGCCTCCGCACTGACCTCAAAAATTTAAATTTAATGAAAAAAGTTTAGTATAGTTATGGCTAAATATTGAGCTTAACATAATAGTAAATGGTTAATAAATTATATTTAATTTATAATTGAGATATTTTTTATTACTTTATAATCAAAAATATTAACAAATTAAAATAATAATATTTTAAAAACAAACAATCAGTATGCTCGAAAATCTCTTTTTTACTCAAATTAGGCATTACGTTTCGTGATTCCAGTTTGGCTTTCATTGCACCTAATCGTGACTTTTTTTGTGCGTTGTGAAGTGGCAGATTCTGCTGTTATCTTTATAGTCCATTCAATTGCTAGAGTGTGGCTCAGAAGCCTTTAAAATAACAGTTCACCCTCACCACCTGATTCAACGATATACTGAATTTCTTGGTCAGACAAGCGTTTCATAATCGGTGGTCCAGTTAATATTTCCTGATAATTTATTAAATCAATATATATATGTTGAAGTATTGAAATTTACAGACGGAACTACAAAAAACCTCGGTGTTGTCTAAGGTGCGTGCCTTTAACATGTGCCGGGCTACCAGTTCTCGAATGTCTCATCAGTTATCATTCCAAGAAAAATGCTCTCGGGATGTGCAAAATAGCTATTGCGTTGAGTGACAGGATCGATAACCTATTTTAAATCTTCTGGTAGATACCTGGAGGCTATAATTATGTTAAAAAGATGCCGCGTATCCATCTTTGCATGATGGTTTATTTTTAATGTGTAACCAAGATGGTGCGTACACTTGTACAACAAATGTAGCAAAAATCGTCAAATTTTTCGATCGTGTCTCTGTTATTACAAATAAACGTAGCATTCAATTTTTATGGTTAATGTGCCAGATTTTCTGGGAAATCACATGAGAGGACCGCTGAGACAATCTCGTGCAAGTACTGTTGATCTGTACTCAAATCTTGGGCCATTTCTGGAATCAATCCTTCAATGCGCTGCTATTTTTAACAAACAATTGTTCACAGGACTGAAGCGCTTTCCCCAATGGCTCAGTGTAAGACATTGCCTCCGAATTTATTTAACGTATCATCTACGAAAGATATTTTTACCTTGTACTCTAATGTAACTCTAAGGCGTCTGATACACATGCTTATTTAGTGGCACGTGAGCATGCGAAGTATCGACCTTGATAGTGGCATGCTTATTAGTGGCATGTGTGTACGCACATTGCTAGAAATGAGCATGCCACTGTCATTCACCATAGAGAAGGGGTATCTTTGGAGCATGTGTGAACAAACTTGCTTATTATGAGTATGCTTATGTCATTCGCGGTTAGTATCGATTATCAATGCGATCTTCTTAGTCCGCGACAGATGAAACAAATATGGCGCGTTGAGGACATGATAAAACATTACTTTTCGTGACTTATTATAGGAATCACGAATGTCTGTGGAATACTCGGTCACCGTTGTGTAAAAATAATATAGTGAGAAATAATGTTTACGAAACTTTATTAATAGGCATGAATGATTCAAATCTTACAATAAAAATTATATAAACTAAAATCAAAAATGTGCGGATGGAAACTCGGGAACTTTTTTGATTTATTGGTTCACTTGAATTTTCTATTTCAGTTTGCAAAGTTTCCATTTTGAACAAGAGCGTCTCTATTCTATGACAAGAGCATGCCACTAATAAGCATGTGTGTTTGATTGTTAGCTTTGGGCATGCTTATTTATGAGCATGCCACTAATAAGCATGCCAGTAATGAGCAAGTATGTACAGTTGTTAGGGCATGCTTATTAGTGGCATGCTCATTAGCATGCCACTAAAGAAGCATGTGTATCTGTACCTTAAGGCTATCTATTAAGGTATATTCGTTAAAAATTTAATTTAATAAATTAGTGATTATACAAAGTGTTTACTTTTTAATTATATAAATAATGTTAACAAAAAGTCGTTTTCCAGATATTGAGGAAGTAATAAAAACATCTTTTTTTCAGATTGTCCGCCGGGCTTACTCCTTTTTTGCAGTAATACGATCCTTTAGGCATTGAAACTTTTCCTTATTCATCCTGATTTCTCAACCACTTAATTCATAACACTGCAAAGAGAGCAGAAACAGTCTCTGTTTAACTTTCTTCGTTTTCTTATAAAATAAAAATTATTTTGCTGTTTTTGAAGAAGATTATAATTGTATTAAAAATATTATATTCGAAATATTTATAAAAATTAGGAAATTAATAAAAATACAATTACTATGTTTTTTTTCTTGTTTTATTTTACCTATTTAATAAGTAATGGTTTAAGAAAATCTTTATTGAGAGTGGAGGACAGATGGACAGGAAAATACGTATAAATGTGGGGTATAAAGGTAAAGGCAGCAATATCAAAAAAATATTTATAAAATTTGAATGCAGTCACTGAGGATTATTTATTTAGAATGTATGTAACGATTCCGAGATTTTATAGAAAATATAGCTCCTGACTGTGTGTCTTCGTATGTCTTCAAAATGTCTTCAAAAATTACGTTTCCAAATTACTATTAAAAGCAAAGACAGCAAACAATCAATCCCCAAGGATGTGTCACGTGACAAAATGGGCGCTTTGTACTAAAGTGAAAATTGATGTCGATTTTAGACTTAAGCATCCTATGATGTATGACGAAATAAAATAGTGGAAATTGCTGTCTTTGCTATCAAAGACAGCAATGTCTACTATTTGGTAGCAATCACAATAATATTTATATATTTAAAAGTTAAATATTTATTTACACAGAAAAACAAAAGGAAAACTGATGTGGAAATAGCTTTTAAAATTTTATTTCCGAAAAGATGCAGGTTTCATAGACTCCAGAGAAATTTCCTTGAGCAGTGAGAGGTTTCTTGTATTTGTTTTTCTCATAAATACATCAGATAGATATTGCTAATTTTGCTTTTATACCCCTCAAATATACAAGCGATGAGCCCTGGCTTACAATCATACTATTTACTTGGAGTTACTTCTGTTAACCACGGGAACTTTATTATTAAAATATATACTTATTATATTATAAAATATATACAAATCGGTGAAAGCCAATTGCTTAACTGGTAGTAAAAATATTTTTGTTATATTCTTACTGTATTCTTAATATTATTTTATCGGAATTGCAAAAGGACAAAATAATTTTTACCTGAAATGGATGATTAAATGAATGGCCTATTAACAGTACTAAGTTATGTTTTAAAGAATGAAGCGAAAAAGCGTAGAAAGCGATGATAGAGTAGTGGCATTGGCAGAAATTCAGTTTTCGTTGGCTTGATGGTTTGTTGAATTCATCTCAACGAGCATTTAAAACGAAGGGATGCAGCAAGCTTCTCATGAAGATCAGTATTTTTTATTTTAAATTCACAATTAAAAAAAGGTACCAAGGTAGACTTTGTGAACAGGCTGTAACCACCATTACTTAGGTCTAGAAAATACGTCTACGAAAAAATTAATATTGTATATATAAGAGTATACAGATGATTTTGAAAATCACTTCACTAGACACGCCTACGTGTGTCACAATTGTGTGGTACCCAGATGAACAATTACTACGTCACCACATCAAACACGCGAATTGATACGTCACGTTCAATTAAATGCGTTTTAATGGATTCGTATTATTAAAGATTTTTATAATTATTATTATGAAAGAAAACTTAACCCCACGTTATCTATGCTGATTCACAGAATATAACTAGTATTTATGAAACTATTTCATATGTGGAGTTTATACTTTTTATGGCCTTAGGTTTTTATAAGCAAAAGGGAGCAATATAAAAAAAAATAATGCAGAGTTTTAAATTTTAATGCAGTCATCGAAGATTAATAATGTACTTAATTCTAGATTTAATAGAAAGTGTAGCCTATAAATGTATAGGAAACGTGATTCTGGAAGGGATAGTAACATAAAATCTAGAATTCAGTACGTTTTAAATTGTAATCTTCGGTGACTGCAATCAAAACATTTTTGATATGTAACATCTTTCCTCTCGCTTTCCTGCAATCTGTGACAGTGATTAAGTCAAAAAGGACGGAAATGCGTAACAAGAAATAAGACGCCGGGGAAGCGCGCGCAATTTCATTTGACCAATGAGCGCGCGCGATGGAAAAAAATTATCGTTTATAAACAAATCAATGACCAGCACGTGCCATCACGGCCAAGACTTGCAATATTCAAGGCTACTAATTTTGTATATATGTTGCGCGCCCGGAGTCAAGCTTGTGGATGTTGTAACTTTGATATATTTTGGCTTATATCTTCGAAACTATCTAATAAATACTTAATTTTTTTACATGAATGTAAACAATAACTGCCTTTAATGATTTACATTTTCAAATTTTATAATTGATGTAATTATTTTTAAATATTTATTCAAAGTTTTCATACAACATGTATAGCGGCACACTACCGCCATCTATGAAAATAAATAAAAACATATAATTGACCAAACACATTTCTAAATAAAAATACGGTACCTACCTAGTCCGGCAAAATTCAATAATAAATAAATGCACGTACATTTTCTTTGCTTGTATTTAATAGTTAATAAATATATAGGTTCTTCTTCAAATGTAGCAAATTTATTTTGTGGTAACTTAATTATAATTAATATAAATTAACTTTGTTTAAACCACTTATTTATTGAAAAAAATCAACATGTTTCAACGCCAATGGCTTCTTCATCAGGAAAACAAAAATAATATTTAAAATTCGAAGTATAGATCAAAAGTTATATATGGAAAATAATAATATAAAGTACCTAATTAATATGAAATATTATTTTATTTATTATTTTTTATTAAATTATTATTTTCCATATATAACTTGTGATCTATACTTCGATTTTTAAATATTATTTTTGTTTTCCTGATGAAGAAGCCATTGGCTTTGAAACATGTTGATTTTTTTCAATAAATAAGTGGTTTAAACAAAGTTAATTTATATTAATTATAAATATATAGGTATTAGCTTTTTTAAATTTTCATGTTAATATCTGTTGCAGATCAATGGATATTTTTAATTGTGAGATGTCAAATATTACTCATCATACGCGACTACTGTAAGGCTCGCCCGTTATTTTTTTTATTGTTTGTATATTGCTGCCTATGCTTTTATGCCCCGCATATATTTTCATCGATATTTGTAGCATGCGAAATTTTCCTATTATCGCAATTGCAGAGCCGAACTGTCATTCGACTTTCCTCTAAAATAATATCCCTGTCCTGCTGTGATTACTGCATTATGTTATTATAGTAATATGGCGCCAACTCGAGACATCTTTTACACCTTCCTGCTTATTTAGTTAATGATAACGTTTCTGTACGGTGGTGAGTCGATGTGAAAGGCCTTGTGTGGTTAATTGTAGCGTTTATCGAACAAAAATACTTTCGTGTTCGAAGCTCCAACTTAAACTTAGTTTTATTGTTTTTCACTTATCAATTAAAGTTTAGAAAACAAAAAAATTAAAGCTTACATGTGTAGCATATAAAATCCAAGGCAGCAAGCAATATAATTGCTAAATTGCTAATTTATAATGTATTGAAACGTAGCCTATTTATTTATAGGAAACATGATTATGCAAGGGACAAATACATTATGTCTAGAATTCAGTAAATTTTAAGTAAGTAATCCTCAGTGACTGCATTCAAAACATTTTTAATTATTGTTGACTTAGCTTTTTTACACCCCACCATATGGGTATAAGTCCCATATTTCCTCACTCTTCTTCAACAAAACTAGAATTTTAAGTACATCATCATCCATGTCGGTCCCTCAAGATTAATGATCGTGATCCTCTCGACCACCCGCCTTCTTGACTACTCTCCTCCACCTTTCCCAGCATCCTGTAGATCTTAGCGCTGTCACCAGAGTAGCGCCCGTGGCTTTTCCCATATTTTTTTTTTTTTATTGTTCCCATTTTATTTTTACCCCTTGCGAAAATGTATTTACAGTTTAAACGCAAGGATTTAATTACAGTACATGTACATTTCCTTAATTAATTTTCCTAAAATTATAATATAATAAATTATAATAATTATAATATTATACAAAACTACAAATTTTAAAACTGTTATGCTTTTAAGTATTCAAACTGAAGTAACTCTTTAGGGTTTTTTCTATATTTTTTTGAATAGTTGAATTATTTTGGTATAACGCACTGTTTGGTCCTGTCTCCGTAATAATTATTTGTTTTGTTTTATTTCTAGTTTCTTATTCGTTATTTGTCTTATCGTATATTCACGTTGAACTAGTGTTTTAAATCTCTCATTGTCGTATTCTTCTAGAGTCAGTTTATAATAAAGTTGTTTTTGAATCGGTAAGATTTTACACATTTTGAATAGCTTTTGCTGTTGGTCCTTACACTTATTTTTTTGTTTTTACTTGCTATAGTTTTAATTATTCATAGTTGTAGTTGTTTTACTTTGTCTAAATATCTTTGGAACGTCAATCCGTAGCTGTTTAAGTCATAGTTTACAATTAAGTCTACCAAACTACAATATAAGCAATAGCGTGTGTGACTAGTTCATTCCAATGGGTGGGAGATCACCTATGTACCTACTTATGTAAATAAACTCTTTTTTGGAGTATTGTGTAAAACGATCCTTAATATTTAGTATCTAAAATAATCGTGATTTTTTATGAAACACGCGTCATTGTAGACAAACATGCGTATCAGCACTGTCCTGGCAGAGGCGCATATATAGTAATAGTTATCATTTATTTCTGTTTTTAAAAATTAAGTTAATTTTAGTATTTTTTAAATGAGTATCTAACAAAAACCTTGCTTGTATTTTCAACATCTCATTAGTGTCACTTTAATTATTAAAATAAAATAAAATAAGTTTCACCAACAGTAGGGTGACAAATGGAGGGAGACAGATAATGCGATGAATGGGAATATATTTAAGATAGGACTGTAGATTAGATATTTCTGATTATTAAGAATGTTCTTAGGTTTTCACGGCCACTCAGAATCTTCAAGTTTGTGTTTACTGGGGTATTATGCCGTGTTGTTACGACCTTTCGGGCCGACGTTTCGGATCCCATTGCAGGGTCCATCATCAGGGCTGATGTGTTGTCTTGAATGTTGGTGTTGTGGTTAAGTATCGGCTTGCAATACCGTGCCGAAGTCATGATGTGTTTGTATTGTGTTGTATGTATGATTCATCTGTTGTCTGGGTCACTATCTCTACGGAGTCTGCGACGAGAATGACTTTGAAGCGCCGGATACCAAGATGTTTTTAATTTGAGACCATCATCTCTATTAATGTTTATCGGATGCTTGTAGATTTCTAGTGCTTCCTTGATAAGACCGCATGGTGACTCTTAGGCTTTCCAAGGATTTTCGGTTCGAATGCAAAATGATGGCCGGTATCCAGAAAATGCTCAGCCAGTGCTGATTTTTCTGGATGACCGAGTTTGCATGCCCGTTTGTGCTCGTTGACCCTTTTGGAAATGGTACGTGCCGTTTGCCCCACGTATACTTTATCGCAGTCTTGACAATCGAGTCTATACACACCGTCCGTTTCTAAGCGATCTCGATCCTTTGCTGATCTCAACATATCTTTAATTTTGCAGTTGGCACCAAAAACTGTCTTAATGTCTCTTTTCTTGAGAGCTCTGGCAATTCTGTCTGTAACGCTTTGGACAAAAGGCAGAAAGGCGATGCCTTTGCACTCAGGTTCTGTATGTTTTTCAGGGCGAACAGACCTCGTACTTATGACGCGTTGTATCTGTCGCTTCTGGTAACCATTGCCTTCCTTCTGGAAGGCAATGGTTACCAGAAGCACCTTAGTTACATGCAACTTAGGAGCCAGATTAATTAAAATGATTAATATACTCCCGTCAGGTAAAAATTAAAATAAAATATCAAGCACAAAACATTAAGGGGTTACGTGTAGTCAGAGGCGCAAAAAAATAGACATTTTCAAATTTTTTTTTTTGAACGGTTGTTTAATGTTTTGATTCAATACATAATACCAACGTTTTACACAATATTTTAAGTAACTATTCAGAAAATTTCAAATAAAATTATTAATACTGGACCACGATAGAATCTCGATTCTTGAGCCCTGTTTTGCAAACAGTGCCTCGCGGTGTCCATCAGTGCTTCTTAGTGGTTTATCTAAATTTAATGAAACAAAAAGAAATTAGTAGTTCAATAATCTTCTGTTTAATCGAAGCTTTTTATTTTTTTCAAATTTAGCAAAATGGCGGTTTTTGAAATCTTCATTATGAATTTTGAGAGAGAAAATCACTCATTTTTTATTTACAAAAAAAAAGTTTAAGTCAAAAAAAAATCCTTCGATCAAGCACAAGTTTTTAATGCCTAAAATATGATGTTTAAATTTCATTTAAATCTGTAGAGTAGTTTTTAAAATATCATGGACACCGTTTTTGAAAACGTTATTAGGAGAAAAACGCGTTTAAAGTTTTATGTATAAATAATTAATACAAATACAATTTTAAAAATTACTTACGTAGAGTTGTCTATTTCTGGTACTTATAATACATCTTTTGCCGATGTGTAAGCCTCCAAGATGTCGATTTTTTTTTATCTACGCCTTATTTTGCCTTCTCGAGTGACCTGATTTGCACGTTGGTCAGCAATCTTTACGCGCTCTATATCGAGTTTTTCAGCATACCGGTGTGCATTAGGTCCATAATTTAATCCTATGCATTGGCAATCATTAATATTCCTTGCACACCTTCATGACGTCTCATTATAAATTTTTGAAAATGATTATAATACACGCACAACTACCTATCGACTGCTGGGTTTCACTGCCACTGAAATACTAACACTAAATCAAATCTCAGTTAGCCTAATGGGTCTTATGTCTAAAAGTAGAAATATAAATGAAATTTCGTACATTATTCTTAGAATTAATCAGGTAAAAACCGCGTTCCGCAGCAGTCGCCCGGCCGGCTCCAGTACCGTCCGCGTGTCAGTACGGGCGGCAGCAGAGGGCTCTACAGTTATCGTTGGATATCTTTAAAACTAATAACCGGATCGATTTGATATTTTCACACAATATTTTTGAAACGTTTTCCTTTAAAAAAATATATAAAAAAAATGATTTTTTTTAAATCCTGACTACACATAACCCCTTAAGAGACCCCGCCCCCTCTCACTCTCTTTTGTTAGATTCCTGAATGTTCTGTAGGCTAGTGCATGCTTGTCTCTGACAAGATTAACACGCATGTGATCAATATTGATGAAAGTTTAATAATACTATGGTTGGGGTGTATAGTGTTGTGAATATAGTAGTGTAGTATTAGAAATAGTAAACCGGTAGACCGTAAATCTGGTACTAAGTTAACTAACATTCTGTCATTAAGAGACTCGCCAGTCCGGAGATCCACTGCAAGCAGATTCAACCACAGTAATTATCCTAACTGAATAAGTTATAAAACTACGTCTACAGGCAAGGTTAAACACAAAGGAACGATCGTGTGTATTAACTATGCTCTCGCGACGACCAAAAGGGTGGCTCACAGATCCTCATACAGAAACGGCACGCTACCGACCTCGGCATTGGTGGAGGTCGGTACAGCGGCGAGCACTAACCTCCAACAATATTACGACGGCGCGCGGCGCCTCGCTGCCCAGCAGAAACCACACCATGGTATCACCTCCACTCGTGGACCGAGTAACTGACAACCTGCGAGAAAACGGAACGCAGAACTACGCAGCCACTACATCCGGACCTCCTCTACCGCTTCCTCTACATGCATCAACATGGAGTCTACACTATAATTATTCACATTGTACATTGATATTGAATAAGGTATATTACTTCTTATTCAATATCATCATGGATAAGCTAATAGAAGATGTCAAAACAATCAATCTAGGCTACAACATGGGAGACAAAAAGATAGATATAATATGCTACGCTGATGATGCGGTATTAATAGCCAACTCCGAAGACGATCTTCAAAAACTTCTGCACAAATTCCATATATTCTCACAAAGATTCAACATGAAAATCTCCGTAGATAAGACAAAGAGCATGGTGACATCAAAACAGTCAGTACCATGCGAGCTTGCAATTAACAATAAAATAATAGAGCAAGCAACGAGCTTCAAGTACTTGGGTGTAGAGATATCCAGCAGTAACGCCCTCTACGAAGAAGTAAGAGAGCAAGCAAACAAAGCCGCAACTATTGCTAGATGCTTGAGAAATGCTGTCTGGAGAAACGAACATATGCTCAAGGAGAGCAAAGTGAAGATATATAAGACCTGTGTCCGCCCAATCATGACGTACGGTATCGAGACAAGGGCTGACACTACCAGAACTAAAAATCTCCTAAGAACAACTGAGATGAAGACTCTCCGACCCATTGCGGGACTGACAATCCGAGACCGAGTGAGGAATTCCGAAATACAAAGGACTTGTGACGTCGAGGATATTGTCCGATGGGGAAGATCTAGAAGACGTTACTGGAGAGATGATGTGGAGAGAGCTTGTTCTGAGAGAGTAGTGAGCATAGCAGCGAACAAGCTGCCGTCTGGTACCAGACTCCCAGGAAGACCGCACAGAAGATGGCGAGATAGCTGGACATCTGTATCCCAGGAACAGGCTCCGAGCAATGACAGGACGCAGTCCTAGATGAAGCAGAAGAAGAAGAAGAAGTATATTAGGGAACTTGTGAATAATGAATAAAGCATTGAGACCTCTCCCTCATTTACAACCACAACCACCTCATACCTAGAGCAGCAATTAATCGAATTCACTGCATCATAAATTAGTTATCCTTTATAATTTTAAATTTCTTTAGATATTTTCTACCTTTGCTTTTGTACCCCACAAATGACCTCTCAGTTATGAATTTTTACATTAACATTATAAATATTAGAAATGGTATATATAAACTGAAATAATACGACTGTCCCTCGTTTTATGTAGAAACATCTAATGCTAATTTGAATACTAGGATTAAGAATTACAAAGATAAGAGACCACCAAGGTCAGCCCCACATTTGGACATTCTTGTGAACAATTTTTAAATAATAAAACAATCTGAGATTTAATGAACCGTCTTTTCGTGTCATTCATTTTATTCCCGAGGCTATTGAAACTGCTCTTCCCTCGCACAATATCTCTTTCCGGAAGCTGGACACCACCATGATGTAATAGTAAGAGAGAACTGAAACAAAAAAATATATATAATTAATAATAAGTTTACAGTTTTATTATATCTATATTTTATTGAAGTGTTATAACTTCACGTTCAGTTTATGGGATTTATTTGGTTAATACACGACGGAAACGTCTAACAGTAAGTAGAGATTAAAAAATGTTCCGATTTTCATTTTATTAATTTTATTCGGAAAATTCAACTTTGTCATTAGGCGTCGGAAGAAAATGTCGAATTCGAAAAATTAGTATTATATTGGTATGCCCAGTACCACCGGCCTGACGACTGCTTCTTGTCTTGTCTTATCATCAGTGATTGTCTTACAATTAATATAAATCTCAAAAGTCTCACAGAGACGAAGCTATTCATATGGGAAACATGGATGGACGTCTTTATAGGGCGGCCCAGGGCTTATGACAACATAGCTGGTTTAAGTTATCA
This sequence comes from Agrypnia vestita, assembly GCA_016648135.1. Lineage (NCBI taxonomy): Eukaryota > Metazoa > Arthropoda > Insecta > Trichoptera > Phryganeidae > Agrypnia > Agrypnia vestita. The sequence goes on from JADDOH010009355.1 coordinate 12,579, forward strand.
CTGTGCACAGTGCAACGTTCACCAATTCCCCCTTAAGAACATCCACACATCGCACCTTTTATCATAGTTTGTCCATAACTTAAAACTTTCACTTTTTTTGTTTTTTATTACATAACTCAAGTTATTGTTGCTATATGTTAAAACACAACATGTTAATTCTGTGGAAACTTGTAAGATGGTCTCTATACTGTTCAATAATCATGTATAGTGAAATAACTCAAAATTTACTTTTGGCGGGTTTTTATCATGACGGGGACTAACTACCCAAGGCCAATGTATTCAGTTTAACAGCCTGTTCCAATGATTAAAATGACAGAGATAGGAGACAATCTTTCTCTTTAATAGTAATGCGCGAGCCTAGTTGATCAGAATTTGATTATCAGCATTTGATAAGAGTATTATCATCCCTCGGGGTTGCAAAGTGCACGCGCCCTGCACCCGGAGAACTTATCTATACTGGCGTACGTGACGAAACGCAACGCTTTGTATCAGTATAAAGGTTCACTCTCCTAATCTATATAAGGGCATTCACATGCTTCAGCCCTGTCAATCTAATTTTGGTTGTGTTACATCTCACACGTGTTTGTTACTGTATTATTTTCAATAAATAGTTCAAACTTTTCCAAGTGTTTCCTTGTGAAATTGAAGCATTGAGAAGAAGAAGAAAACCATCCTGAAATCGCTCCCAGCTGTCTCCAAAACAATTTGTTCCACTTTAGGGTGTAGCAGTTCGTAGCAAGGTCTCTGACGAATATTAATAAAACGCAATAAGTCAAAGTATTTCCATGTTATACTATTAGGCAAGTATTTACTTTGGTTACTTATATTTCAAAAAGTGCAATTATTCAGACTTAGTTCAGTTTATTAGAAAAAATATAAGTATTTTTTCGATAAATTTGATACTGTTACAGTTTTCTATAAATTATATTATAGGATTTGGAGAACATTTCCAGTTGATGCACTTTTTTATTAAGATGTTTAATTAAACCACGAATGATTAAGTATTGTTTCAGTATTATAATCTTCATTCATAAGAAACGTAGTATGTTTTGGTTTTGTTTCTCTGTTCTGTTTACTATTTATTTTTTAAATACAAGGCAAGTGCCATCTAGAGTTATTTTCCGTTTTTAGTAAAAAACGAGATATAAATTTTGTGTGATATTAATTAATAAAATGATAATTTATTTTAAAATTTTTTATAATATGTCAATTATATTTTAAGTATTCATTGTCAGATTTTTGGATGGCTCGAGGGCATGAGGATGGCTTTGAGGAAGGTAAATCCTTTTTTAAGGCTACGTTAGACATCTCTGATCGTATGATATTTACAATACGGAAAAAACAGAATGAGAATAATTTTACATTGTCTTTTGATTTTGATTTGAGAGTTCGACATCAGTCATAGAAAAAGTAGTCCCGAATTAAGAACTGCCCTGAAAAAGTACATTCAATCTATCCCTACGATTGAATCTCAATACCTACGAGATTCTACATCGAGAGAATACATTGATGGCAGCAAAACCATCAAAGACTTGTATAATGATTTTAAAATAAAACAAGAAAAGGAAAATAAAGACGCTGGTACTTACATACTTAACATACTACAAAATATTTACAATGGAATTTAATCTCATTTTTCCAACACAAAAAGGATCAATGTGATCTTTGCAACTCTTACTTTAATTCTAATACTGATCAAAAGGAAGATCTTGAAGAAAAATATCAAACACACATAGAAGACAACAACTATAGTAGGATTGAAAAGCTCAATGATCGCAATAAGGTTAATAAAAATGTCAGAGTGGCTGTGTATGATTTAGAAGCTGTGCTGCAGTGCCCAAAAGATGAGTCTTCGTCCTTTTACTACAAGTCAAAATTGAATTGCTATAAGATTAGTGAGATCACTATAACCGAATTAACACCAAAAGAATGCAATCTAGCCCACAAAATGTTCACTGCTATTTTTGGTCAGAATGTGATGCAAAACGCGGTGCCATAGAGATAGGCTCACGTGTGTGGAAATATTTCAAAGGCTTGAGCGATGAAGATGATGAAGAAAAGGAAGTCATATTTTACTCCGACAATTGCTGCGGTCAAAACAAAAATAAATTTATAACATCTCTATACCTCCATGCTATACAAACATTAAACATTAAGAGCATCACACACAAGTTTCTAATTAGAGGCCATACGCAAAACGAAGCTGACAGCGTACACAGCCTCATTAAGAAGGAGATTAAGAAAAACCTAAAATGTGGACCGATATATACACCGGACCAGTATATTACTTTGATTAAGAGTGCTAAAAAGTCCAAACCTCCATTGATGGTTAAAGAACTAAATTTTGAATAATTTTTGGATTTGAAATTACTACAAGAGGAGTGGGGATATAATTTTACAATAAATACAGAAGGAGAGAGTATTAATTAGAATAATATAAAAGTATTAAGAGTAACGAAGAAAATGCAACCTCTTTTTTTTATAAAACATCATACAAGGATGAAAACTTTAAAGAAGTTAATGTGAGAAACAAAAGAAAGAAAATGAAACGAATATCAGAAATAACACTACAAGCAGCCTATTTTCAACGACAAGAATTAAGTGAAAATAAGAAAAAAGACAAAAGAGCTTATCTCAAAGAGATTGATCCCTTCTTTTTATGCAGGGTTACAATAATAATGAGATCTCATTCATAACTGATTTTTAAGACCGATTATGAAGATAAGTCTAAAGTTCATATTTGTTCATAATAACGTTAAAGGTATTATAAAAATTAAAATTAACTATAGTTAATTTTAATTATTAATAAATTTTTGAGAGATTTAAGTTTTTGTTTTATTTTGATTACAACTTCTAAGTCTATTTAAATTTTTGGAATTAGTTTTTGTTTTGTTTAGATTACGACTTCAAGTGTAGTTCTTTATATTATTATTAAATAATTAATGACAATTATTGTTTTTTAATTGAACCATTCAATGTTTTTGATCAAGATTCTGCGTTCCAATCTTTTAATTTCATAATAGTTACTGATAAAATAAAGAAGCATAACATCTTTTTAATATTAAGAAGTAACTTTTTTGTAAATTTAAATCTATTTATTAGAATTAAAAAAATATTTTTTCAGTAGTTAAATTTAATTAGTTCAAATCTAAATGTATCACGTACTTGTCAGGTGGATTTAATATAAAACTGCAACATTTGCTATTACTTCGACTGTGATTATATTTTGTGATTTAATTTTTTGTCATAAAGTGAAATAACTACGAACTTTTTTTAAATGTTTATTTTAGCGCACTCCTTTTTACGAAATTGATAATTTTGTTCATAATATTAGTTCGATAACTGTACTAATTAACCCTAATTTTCGAATAGACCTAAAACCTATATCTTTTTTTATGACAGATTAAAGTTGTTTAAGCAAACACGTCAAACTTTGAATGCGTTTTCCCACAAAATATAAATGTTGAGTTATTTCACTTTATGATTAAAGGTGCGACATTATAAAATATTTGAAAGTTGTATACAGGGTTATTTGTAAAACATTAATAACCTCGCAGGGATATATTCCTGCCTTGATTATGAGTCGAAAATGTTCATGCTATTATGACCTAATATCAATAGTTAAGGAGATATGCGACATCAAAGTTTGCATTTTTTTGCAATATTTATAACTTATTTTTTGTAAAACGTTGGATTATCATTACAGTAACTCATATCGATTACGAAAAATTCATTCGTTTCAATACAAGTTAAATAAAATGATAAAAACCCTGAAAAATTCTAATTGGAATGTTTTCCAATTGGAATTCGAAGGTTTTTATTTTTTTATTTGACTTGTATTAAAGAGAACGAATATTTCATATTCGATATCAGTTACTGTAATGATAGTCCAACGTTTTATAAAAAATAAGTCAGAAATATTGAAAAAAAAATGCAAACTTTGATGTCGCATATCTCCTTAACTATTGATATTAGGTCATAATAGTATGAACATTTTCGACTCATAATCAAGGCAGGAATATAGCCCTGCGAGGTTATTAATGTTTTACAAATAACCCTGTATACGAGTACCTACGTTCTACTTTGTCTTCGCTCCTATCCTCAACTTTGCGCTACTCGCACCACCTCTCGCCAGATAATTTTCCTACTTTGACAGTTAATTGGTTGACCAATTATAGTGCACTGATACCATTAGTGCATTTTCATATTATTATTGCTGTGCATGTCATAAGTTGTTTATTTCTTAATCAGGATATCTGTCAATCTGCCTTTACCGCCGAAGCCGCAACAGCATGTTCTCTTTAAAATTCCTTCACAGAAATCTACTGTGTCGGTTACACTAACATATCGACGGCTCCTACGTATTATACCGTAACCCACAAAATTCAATTTTACAGGAGAGGTCTTTGAACATATTTTCGTCCGGTATAAATCTAAATATTGCCCAATTTTTTTGAAATTTCGTTTCAATATTTTACTTTATATTGTAGTTTCATAAATAATCACAAAAAAGTCGAAATTATTAACGGTTTTTGAAGAAATGCGCGTAAAATATCGTATAAATGACTTACAACATTTTACTTCGGAAAAGACGCGACGTAAAATAACGTAAGTGTTACATACGATAATTTTCTTATGTTATTTTCTCACGCATATTATCGTCAGTGTTACATACGATAATTATTTTATGTTATTTTCCAACGCGTGTTATCGTAAGTGTTACATACGATAAAATTATCTTATGTTATTTTCCAACGCAAATCATCTTAAGTGTTATATACGATAGTATACTTCGTAAAAAATATGTGATTGTTTGAGATACGATAAAATACGTCCGAAAAAAACGTTATTTATTGCAAATTATTTTTTTCCTTCTTGGAAATAAAGATATAATTAAATACATATGAAATACACAAAAAACTAAAAAACGATTTGTGGGTTACGATATTATACGTAGGAGCCGTCGGTATATAAACACATATATATCCAACCATATAACATAGCCACTGACATCTGCCTAACAAAATTATATCGTTTAGGGACCAGAGTGGCGATGTGTACGTTCATACACGTGCGCCACTCATACGCGTATGAGCGTGGGCGTAATAAAGCGTTCAATTCACTCGTATCAGTACAAGGATGAAGATAAAGTGGTTAAGTAAAACTTACGTGATACACCTAGAGTCGTCAGCGTAGACAATGTCCCTGCAACGTACAGTCCAACCACCATCAGCAAGATGAACTGCAAGACGCTAACTATGCCGCACAGCACAAGTACTGTCATCGAGATTACAACCCATATATTGAGCAAACGGGGACGTCTCTAAAAACATTTAAAAAAACATTAAAAAATAATTATTGTAGAAATGTTTTTTTTTTTATTTCAAAGATAAATACATTTTTTGACAGTAAAGATAGTGAGTTTTTACTTTTTCTCTTTAACTTATTTTATTTTATTTCTCTCCTACATGAGTAATATGATTCGTGAGTAGGAGAGGAGTATCATTATATTTTAAATATATTAAACAGTAAGTAGTATAAACTATGTACCCATATATAAGAAGAAAGAAAAAAAGTAACTAATATGCGATAATCATAATGCAATAATGTCAGACAACAGTAAAATAAACTAATAATAAGCAAAAAAATTAAAAATGAATATAGTAAAGAGAAAAATAATGGAAAATTCTAAGCAAAGATAATAACAGTATGCAGTATGAATAATATTAAATTTAAAACTATCTATCAAAGAAATATTTTATAAAATTATAATATTAATAAAATGTATACACAATTAAGTAAGTAGATTACATATATAATAAAATAAAACTTTAAGTAACGCTGAGGGTGTATTTTAATATTTTTCTTAAAGGCCTCATCATTTTATTCAATCCTCATTTTAACAGGTGATTCGTCAAACCTCTACACCTCTCAGTTATGGAATGTATTACAGGGATACGCAATTTACCAAGTATTATATTTCTGCTACTCAAAAATACTATTTGGGTCAGTTTGTTATTACTGTGAAAAATTTTATAAAAGGTCTATTGTTACAATTACAACTTTTTATTATAACGAAACCCAAAATCCTACAACGCCAGGATTACTAAATCTACCCAAAAATGTTAAATCTTCGAATAACTAAACATACATAAATCTAAACTTTTTCTGTGTTTGTGGCGAAATTTGTATTTTTGTTCTCCAAAAGAGAAACAAGGAAAAAGTTTACCCTTCTTATTTTTTCACCCTATTTATTTTAAATATCACAAAGTTATGTTCTCAAACCGCAAAATTACATTATATATTTTAAAAAATAACTACAGATAACTCTGTAAATCAATTTTTAACAACCCTGTGGATGGCTCATCTTCAATGACTCGGGAATCTCATGATTTTCACTTAAAAATATTTCTGCGCCTTTCCCAATATCAGTTCAGAAGGTTACAGCGTAGGCGTAGGGTAGACTATTTTGATCTTAATACGTCACATAACAGTCTTGCTCAGTCTTCCTTCCAGTGATAATATCTTATCTCCTGCAATAGCCTTCCATGATATGTTTAAGGAAAAAAATCTGTAAGATTGTTCTATTTAAAGCTAGGCATTCACCATATTTATCATCATCATCCTCTCAATGATTCCGCATTACGTGATACTCATAATTATGGGACTAATTTCTCGAATTGTTGGTTTCCGGTGCGATATCCAGTGAGGTCAAATACAGAGGTCATTGAGTGATTTTTAGATATTTTCGCTACATTTAGAGTGGTAGAGTTAGAGTAGTAAACATTTTAATTACCTAAAATCAAAGGTCGATCCCGTGGAGTGATATTTCCACGTTTTCTCCTAACATTTAAACAATCCTTGCTTAATACTAACGAATTCTAAATTCGTTAATGGTTTTTATTTATTCTATCTTGCATAGTTTTTGAGTAGTTTCATTCTGCCTTGCATAGCATAACTTTCATATACAACTCGTTTAATATGCCATATTATTATCTCTAAGATTATAATATGGCGTAGTAACGTGTTTATCGGTACCGATCGTTTTGAGACCACCTTCGTAACTATTTGAGAAGGACCGCAGGAAATATTATGATTGCAATTGTCGTCTATAGGAATATATCAGGACTGGCAGTATATAATGGAGTTCTGGTGTACGGAAGTGAAGCTTAATATCAGCAAAAAATACATGTGCGGTCGGGGATCCCCCGTCAGGAACGAATTTCCTTACTCTTTTTCTTCGATTCCGGAGTAATTCGATATGGAGATTTAGATTGTTTATATGTGTATATTTTCGTATTTTTTCGCACTTTGAAGTTGCTTATCGATTTTTTTCCTCTTTCGATACTCTTTTTAACGCTGTTCATATGATTTCACTATTGTCTCTGTAATATATGTACAAAGTAAACATTGGAATTACATTTAACATATACAAACAGTAAATATTTTTATCATAATATACAAATTTATAAATATGGTTAATGGTAATACATCCCGTTGCGCACGATGCTCGTCTACTCGAATCTTGATACTCGCACGCACACACACTCACTCGTATATAAGAGAGAGAGAGAGAGAAAGAGAGAGAGAGAGAGAGAGAGAGAGAGAGAATGAGTAGTGAATGTAATACAGTAAATAGAAAGGATTACCACAATGGTTTGTGCGTGCAGAACACACGTTTCACATGAGGTCGCGTAAGAGAGCACAGGAAGGTAAAGAAAATATTAATTTGAGACAAATGGTACAGGCAACTGGAACAGAGGGCGTCCGGAAAAGAGCTGTAATGATCAGATAAACTAAAATATGCAAGCCCTCCCCCCTGTAAAAACAACTTCACATCAATAGCAAGTGCAAGAAAAACATTTTATCAGAGCTTTCATACGGTCTAAGCCAAAATTTTACTATATATTCAGCACTAACTAGAAAACATTCGCTACCCAAAAATAATTATTATGTGGACACAAGACACAATAAGGTAGGGATCAGTCAAAAATAATTGTTCTCTTTTTCTATTCCTATTCGGGTTCCTTTTCTATTTCAAACATTTGAAATTGGAGATATTTTGTTTTACAGGTTATATTGTTACAGATTAAATTGTTATGTTCAAATTCCAGAGTTAATATTTGGGATGAGCCTGCTCCTTTAGCAAAGACAGTCCAGTTAAGGAGACAGCACTAAAAAATGTACAAAAATGTAAGTTGCAGAAGGAATAAGGCTTCAACGACCAAAGAGCGTACATGAGAAGATGTAAGAAAGTAAAGGAGGCGGAATAAAAGCGGGCCGGGATAAAAGAATATGAATAGTAAGCTATTACATATAATAATATCAACTCACCTTTACAGCCCCATGAAGTAGCAATAACCCCGAGATGATTGAGAAGACTCCTAACATAACGTAAGCAATACACATGCTCGTGTTTGGTTTCAGTAAATTGGTCAAGTCGACGTCGGTGGAGTTTTCGAAAATGCTGTAGGTAATGTTGCCAAATGAATATTCTTTAACAACAGGACCAGCGGTTTTAGTGACGTTGTCCGAAACAGACATGATCGAGATGAAGCCTAGCGCCACAGAGGCTCCGTTTATCTGGAAAAAATAGGAGTTATATAATGTGATATTCTTGTCTTGTTCTTCTTTGTGCTTTGTGCTGGGTTTCTTCCAATAAAAGATCTTATTGTAGACTCGTAATTTATTGGCGGTAACAATACGTTTTACAGAGACGATAACAATGAACATTAGCGATCGGTCTCGATATAGTGCAAAAAAATCCTTTCACTCGCGCTGCTCGCCCTTTATTCCATTTATCCTCTCGGTCATGCTCTGTCCCTTTCGCACGTCATTACGTTCCACAGATCTATTAAATATAACAAGCGAAAATTTAATAAACTTAGAAAACCATCGTCCCAATATCTAATACAGACTTATATGTTTTCTATTATCATTTACCTTTTATCTCAATATTTCGTCTCATGTGACTGTACTATAAAATCTCGCATGTGAACCTTCATTATGCGAACAACAATGTAATTTTTTTTATTTAAATCAGTGTAAAATTCATCATTCTCCCTCTCTTTGGTGATCTCATCAGTACTGAAACGAGGCCAGCGGATACCGTTGCTGGCTCTACCGGGGCCTACCGGATGGCGTCAGGCGTTGTCCTATCTGTTTTGGCCGGTGTACTATCGGCCGACGTACAGGTGTTAGAATCGAATGCTCATAGTTCTTGAAGAAGGGACTGGAAGTCACCGTTTTCCAGGCAGATTACCAGGAGTTGATTGAAAGGGTTAGGACTGAAACTGGATACTTGAAAGAGAGATGACAAAGTGCCTCTGGGAAGGTGGACTTACTCCTTCCTCCCCAGAGTCACCGTGAGATAAAAAGCCCAAAAGGGGTTCTCCAATATTTGGTCATCACGCGATGCAGCTCGTACTAAACTCCCTCTCCCTCTCCCTCTCCCTCTCCCTCTCCCTCTACACCTCTCCCTCTCCCTCTCCCGTCTACCCCCAGAGCAACTCTCCCTACTCGCCTCATCCTCTCATCACCTCTCCCTCTCCCTTCTCCCTCTCCCTCTCCCTCTCCTCTCCTCTCCCTCTCCCTCTTCCCTCTCCCCTCCCTCTCCCTCTTCCCTCTCACCTCTCCCGCTCCCGTCACTCCCCTCCTTCCCTCTCCCTCTCACTCTCCCTCTCACTCTCCCTCTCACCTCGTCCCTCTCTCCTCTCTCTCTCCCTCTCCCTCTCCCTCTCCCTCTCCCTTTTCCTCTCCTCTTCTTTATTGTAATGTTCCAATTAGAAAAAAAAAAAAAATTATATAAAAAAACTACGCATAACATGAAGAAGTTTTCAATTCTTTCGTTTGGTTATGCGTATACGTACTGCACCAATATTCTTACTGTTTCAGCGCCCATGCTTTGAAAACAGGACTGACTTATCGGTCTCCTTGACCAAGCAGTTTAATAACACACTATGTAATAATCACCAGGCGAGCGCTTTAGCCGCTAAACATCTTACTCATTCATCTTACTATTTCCAGCCACGCAATGATCTTGGTCCCCATCTCCAGCGAACATCCGCAGCAGCAGTCCTTCACTTTATGGATCCTCATGAGGGGAAATGTTCTGCAAAAAACAATACCCACATTAATTATTTAAAAGCACCACAATATTTGATCGATCCCTCTGTATCCCAAACAATATCACTGGAAGACGGCTCACACTGCTGTCAGATAAATCGGAGGCACTCTGCAGGCTGGTGGTACCAAGGAGACCTGCAGCCATCAAGTTTCCGGAACGTGCTTTCAGCTTTGCGGGCCCAGCTATGTGGAATCAGCTGCCTCCAGTGCTGCGATCTATGGAGAACCAAGAACACTTCAAGAAGAGCCTAAAAACTCATTTTTTCGGGATGTCGCACCTGTAAAGCGCCCTTGAAGCGTCTCTTACGCAAAAATGGCGCTATATAAATTAACATAAACATAAACATAATAAACTCGCCCGTGCCTTTCTTGACAAGGCCAACTGAAAATCAGGCGGCTTTAAGTACTAATATTATTTTAAAAGTTAATATAAATCAGTTTGCCTCACACACATCTACTAGATGGTTCTACATTTTCTAATTAAATTAATTACAGAAATGTTGACATTTGACAGATGTCTTGACTTTTCTCATAGAACATTTTAGGCGTACGTAAATAAGTAAGCTAGATCCACCGTTAAATACGCCTACCATGTTTGGAATCCAAAATTTCTTTAAATTTTTCCTATATGTTTACTTTTGTTTTTGATTATTTTCATATGTACAATTTTAGTTAATTTTTTTTATTTAAAAATTTTTTACAAATACATTTTTATTTTTACAAAATAGAGCTATTTACATGTGTTGGATTTTTCTCTTCTACATGAGTGACAGATTCGTGTGTAGAAGAGGAGTATCTTTACATTTACAGATAATAAAATGATAAAATGTACATATTCATCATTTTATATGTATAGACAATTTAGTTATAATTAGTAAATAATAGGTACATATATATAATGATATGCAAGCAATAAGTATTGTAATAAGTAAAGTAATAAGTAAGTATAATAAGTAAGTAATATAAAATATTAAGTAATAGGTACATATATAATAAAATAAAAATTTAATTATTTATGAAGGTATTTTTTCACGTTTTTTTTTAAATGCCTCATAATTATCCTCAGTCTTCAATTCAGTGTGAAAACACACGACTTAGATTTTTTTTTAATATTTTTATGATAACTATTATGACTTGACCCTATCACCCGATTTCGGCTTGACGTCGAGATAGTGGACTCCTGTATATGGAAATATAAGACAAAAGAATATTAGATAAAAATAGAAGAAAAAAACCAAATTTATATCTAGACGCTTTTCCTAAGCGACTAATAATATAAATATCCATGCATCACATTACCAGTATCTGCCAATACCAAATTTTGTTAATATAAATAAGACACTCACTGCTTGAATAAGCAACGAATTTCAATTTGCGAGACACGACAAGCCGCAACTAAGTTTTTTTGTTTACTGAATTGACTGAATGACTCAATCAACAACCAAGTTGCCTCAATTAGAGATGTCCATGCACTTCATTCATTTTTATGAACGACCGAAATGATTCGAGTGCGGTGTTAGAAAAAGAACGAATCTTTTGATTCTTCAGTTTCTTTGTAAGTAGATATCTGAAACCGTCTGACAAAATTATTCGACCCTATATCATATTTGGATACTTATTCAGTAGGTCCGTCTATGTATAACTACTTATGTCCAACTGCAATTCACTTTTTAACCATAGTTAAATTCGTGCATACAAACATAATACATAGTTCAATAATTTATGCGCACATTTGAATATTTTTTAATTTGTGCTAGCTGTAACCCGTCGAAAACGACGGTATTTTTACAGTTCCTAAAGAATATGTATTATTTATTTATTTATTAAAAAAAAATTAAGGTAAGAAAAAAGTTTTCGTAGAAGAAGTTTCGGACGTTACAAAAAGTTACGGACAGACAGATAGACAACTAAATTATTATTATTGGGATTATGATAATATTTTAACACTCTCAAAAATAGATAAAATCTAGTTTAATGATTCACATTAAGAACAGTCTTGAAACCATAATTCCTGAAACTACGTGTTGCATGTAAATTTTAGTGACTTTTGGATTTCTTATACTAGATTTCAGGTCAGTATAAAATTGGGTTAGTATACATGTTACACATACATGTTACATAACTTAATAATTGTATTGCATTGATGCCTCTCAGTTCATCTCAATTATTATTCACATGATCGTATTAGCTAGTTAAGATATCTTATTTACTTCAAAAGGAAGAAATCTTGATTGAAAACTGCTTACAAAGACAACTTAAACTTAATCTATAGATTAAACATGTTTCATAATGTTCCAATGGAATTTCGTACATAATGATATTTCTTATTTTTGACGGCGTCCATTCTGTCTGAATATTCTTTGCATAAACAGAATATTTTGAGTATGTTAAAATTTTTCAAAAAAAAGATACTGCATTTTGTCAACACAGGAAACGCTGCCTTAACTTTAATTAATGCTTTCTATAGAGAAGTATAGAACTCAAAAGGCCTATAAAAAAAATTGTATATATATATAGATATAATATGCTAGGGTTAATTCACAAATATGAATAAAATATATATTTAAAATTAATTTTTAACTGTCGTGGGTAATTTAGGTAAATAATGTTAAATACTTATCAAAATAATTTTATGAAAATAAAAATTTATTTTTACACTACATTGTTTGGACGAGTAGTTTAGATTATATCGATTTTTACTCCCTTTATATTAACTCGTGGCGTCTGCTTGCTTGCCGTCAACAAAAATTTTGGATCGATTTTTTACCCTTTTCCCGTGATCCAATCGAGCTGAAACTTGGCAAGCAGACTCGTGGCGATGATCAAGAAGATCCATCATATTTTCGTTAAAAAATTAATAATTATAGTATAATTTCGGATTTTTAGAAATTTTATTGGTTTTTTCAAATTAGAATCATTAGAAAAGTTTGATTAGCAACGGCGCGGCGGCCCGATAACGTCGCGGAATATTTTCTAAATTTGAATTACTCCGTCGGTATAATAGGTACATCACTATGAATTTCGAAAATTTACAAAACAATTGGTTCACAGACGACAGCAAAGTTGTGTTTTTTGGGAAAAAATCAAATAATAATTTATTTCTTTTAGATTTCTGCTTAGTTTTGAAGAATTCTACATTACTCAAATCTGACTCTGACTAAATCATTTGACGCTGGAAATTCATAAGGTACGATATTGATGATAATTGAATCTATTTTAGAAATACATATATTAAATTTCTGTAAGTTTAGTGTTATGTTATATGTTTTAATTCGTCTTTAACTATTGTTATATTTTACAAAGAAAGGGAGTATAGTAAAAACTTGGTTTTTATGGGTTACTTTTTTCATTGATAATCTTATAGTCTCAGTCTAAATTCCAAGTGGGCGAAGCTGCGGGCACAGCTAGTAGTATATAATCTAGTTATTATTATGGAATTTAGATTGTGCTGTTATCATTAGTAACAGCACAATCTAAATTCATGCCTTCTGCGCCACTGGTACGTAATATTCCGATAAACCAATTTTTTTCTGTGCATATTTACATATACTGAACTCCGTACCTACACGACGTCAGAAAACATTAAAAAATTGATGAAAGATCCGGATCTTTTGGTGCAGACTCGTTAGCATTCTACGCCACTAGCGTCCCATCACTAGTTGGGTTGGACGTTAGCTGCGTGTTAGTTAATAGTTAAGTGTTTATTCCGAATACTAGTTGTAAACTCATTGGTTAATAAGCTAAATAAAATAAACCAAATTTTACCAAAATAAATTCCCTGATTTGAACCTACTACAATTTAAAAGAAACTGTTATTCATTTTGATTAAATAGACACGTGCAGATACGTTGATAATGTTGATAATACAAACATTTAATAAACGTAAAATATCTTTTGACAAAAGAATGTCTACAGCGTGCACTTCAAAAATAAATTAAAATATAAAAAAAGAAATGATTTAAAAAATATTTACAATGTCTGTTGACAAATGAATATTAAACGTTGAAAACCATGCCATACGATAGGTATACACAAAAACAAGTTGCGGTCAATGTGACCGGAAGTTTCGGAATAATTACACTAGGAGTGGCAAATGGTAGGCGTATATGGAGTGTCTCAAAGCTAGCAACAAAAACTTTACAGGTGGATTTCTGCCTTGATAGTGAGTCGAAAAAAGTAACCATGATCATCAATAGTAATGGAGATGTGCAATATCTAAATTTGCATAATTTTTTCAATATTTCTAACTTATTTTTTGCAAAAAGTTAAACTATCATTACCATAACTTATATCAATTATGAAAAATTTATTCGCTTCAATAAAATTCAAATTAAATGATAAAAACCTTGTAAAAAATATTTTTTAATCGCAAGGTTTTTATCATTTTATTCGACTTGGGTGAATGTGAATAAGTGTTTCATAATCCATATGAGTTATTGTAATGACAGTTCAACTTTTTGTAAAAAATAAATCATAAATATTGAAAAAATGCAAATTTTGATATTGCGTATCTCCATAACTGTTGATATTAGGTAATGGTCGCTTAAACATTGTTGACTCATTATCAAGACAGGAATCCACCTGTAAAGTTTTTGCTAATTGCTATGAGACACCTTATATATATTGGTGCGGAATTTTTAGTTAAAGACCTTTAAAGAAAGACTATTAAACTTCTCTCAAAATTTTCGAATCACATGTTTCGAACACGACCAATATAATTCCACGTGTACGTATTTTTCGTCTTTACACCAGGCACTACAGATCAGCTTCATCAATTTCAGATATTTTGTACACAGAATTTAAATTGTTATTTTAGGTATGCAAACTTTTTTGGCACGTTTCTATGGTTACCGTTTCGATGATGATGACGTTTGGATGACATCATCGGCGCACACTACGACACGGGAGACAATACAGGCAAAGAGCAGTATGGACGGACAGACCATAACGTAAAAGTCACACACTTATATACTACAAACCGACAATTTTCATTCTCAATTATAAAAATTGACCTCTATTTTGCTACATAACAAAGAACACTACATCCTGGGATACGGACTATGATTAAACCATGCATGTAAGTCAGGGCCTCTAAATCGCTTGACCACGTGTTAAAATAAAAAAAACTATAAAGTTTTTGTTATTTTAACACGTGGTTAACTTTAACCAATCAAAATCAAAAAATTCAAACCGCCTTCAAAGATTTTATTGATTCCCGTCCGAATGGTTTTTTTAGTAAAGAGATCGATGAACTACCTATGAGATGGCAAAAGTGCATAGATAGCAATGGTACATACTTTGATTAAATAAATATATTATAATAAAAAAAAATCTGCTTTATGTTCCTCCCATACTAAACGCCAATTTCATAAGTAAGGACCTAATATCACTCACTCGCGAGGTTAACTGTTCTACTTTTTGTAATTTTTGAGTACCTAATTAACTTTCGAAACAAGGCCCGGATTTTGACACATGTTGTTACCTTTGTCGGCTTAGGTTTTCTCAGGGTATCAATAATAAATGTGTTCTAATCCTTCTGGATCTCTTCTGATACACCTTTTAAAACATATTAGGGCTCTCGAAAACCACAAATTTAACATAATATTGTCACGAGAATTGGAGTAATCGCGTAGTGATTTTACAGCAATCTGCATCATGTTTCACAGTAAATTAGAAATCTCTGGAAGGATCTGGAACGAACTATAAGTGCCATAACCCACTGGCGTAACAGTGGGTACACCCACTGTTTGATAATGGCCTGGTAAGACGAAACAGCCATCATATATTTTAACAAACCTAGCATATATGTTAGCATTAGAAGCAAAGGGATACAAAAAATATACAAAAAAAATGAAAAATGTTTCGAATGCAGTCACCGAGGATTATTAATTTAAAATGTGCTGAATTCTAGATTTTGTGTGTTTATCCCTCCTAAAGTCATGATTTTTATAAATTTATAGGCTATGTTTCGCATAAAATTTCGAATTCGGTACGTTATTTACATATTAGTAATCCTTGATGACTGCTTTAATTTTTTTTATTGCTGCCTTTGCTTTTATACCCCACACACAAAATAACGAATTACGCAAACTCAATAATGACATTTATTAAAATTTGATTTATTTTAAAATTCATTAAAAATGAAGTTTTTTCAAGTTTTATTCTCGAATCGGCACCAAGCTGACGACTCCGGTCATAAATCGTAATATCAGTAGGGATGCTGAAGATTGGGTGAAGAGCGTAACACGCCGAACAGCTGCAAGAGGCAGACATAAAAAATCCTGTTTTTCGAAGTCAATCACCATTCATTATTAATTTACAGGATGACGTATACATTACGGTAGTGATGCAATGAATACTAATTTCACGAATACGAATACGAATATCAAAACTACTATTTGACGAATACGAATACGAATATCAAACCTACTATTCGGCGAATACGAATAATTCAACAAGGTAATAAATAATACACCACTGTTCTTTTTTTACTGAGAGATTTAATAATTAAAAATTTTTTTTTTTTCAAAAAGCAAAACATTTCTTTTATCCGTTTGTACATTCCCAGCGGTCGAAAATAAATATCACTTTTTTCACGCTTACGAGAGGTCATGTTATTAGATTTCATTTGAAATTATTTTATAAGAGTTTCACTTTTACACACAACGGAAATAAAATGGAACGAACAATACGTATTAAAAAACAAAAACTACATGAAATGAGCACCTAACATTTTTAAAAACCCAGAAAAAACTAGATGAAAGAACTGATGCTGTGAAACAAGAAACAAGTAACAATTATCAGCTTGAGTTCCATAGAAAAAATAATTTAAGAACTCAACAAATCCATTCGTTCAATGTAAGGGGAATCCCCGATAATAGAGGTGTGTTCGGATAGACGGTGCACAGTCAAACCGTAATTTGCATTGCGTTCAGTTATAAATAATTCAGTTTGTTTTTAATATTCGTAATGATATTCGTGATGATATTCGGCGAATACCAGTAGCGTGCAGCGCATACAAGCAAAAAAGCTGTGCATTAGTAAAGATTCTGAGAAACAAATATTAATTAAATAATCCTTATCTTAAGAAAAAGTTATTTAAAATTCTAGCCGTATTTCGTCCTACGGCTAGAAGTTTTATTTCTGACGTTTCCATTTAACGTGACGTATTCGTTTTTTTCGATTTAAAATTGTAGCCGTAATTCGTCCTACGGCTAGAAGTTTTATTTCCGACTTTTCTGCGCTTAACTTCATGTCAATTCTTCGTTTATTTCGCCAACCAATTTGTTCCACAGATATAGTCAAGTCGAGAAAAAAAACGTCTATTTTTAATGCTGCGAGTTTTGTGTAGTAGCGTCCTTCTTCGAAAGGTCCTATGCCAGGCACACGTCATGCAGAAATGTTATTTTTTACAAATTCCACCCAAAACTTTCGGTGTAAATTTTAGGTCTTTTTTGTGGTAAATATAAATACGAATACGACAAATATCATCTGTTAGGGATGGGTCGTCGACGTATTTACCGTCGACGAAACGAGACCGTCCACGTCCGTCCATCGACGAGACGATCAACTAGTTGAATTCGTCAACTAGTTGACGCGTCAACTTCGTTACGCGGACGTCGCGGACGATGGTCAACTGTCTACGGTTAGACGCGACACTGCTCGACGGCTCAACCGTTGCCGGTACATAATTTAAAAATACTTTACATTTGAGATGTTATCTAGAAATTTATTGAAGAATACATCTTTCAAAGTCAGGCTTTCACTTTGTGGTGAAATTATTAATAAATAAATGTATCTGTATTATTTGTCAACTTTAGTTTAAGGCTTAATCTGAGAAAAGGAACATTGTTTCCGAAACATGTAAAAAACCAATAAAAAGTGATGTAAACAAAATAATAATAGATTTATTTTTTATCTATAAAGTTGAAAATAGGGAATTATTAATAAAAATTAATTAAACCTAAATTCAAGATTATATTACATATATAATAATTAATGTTAGGTATAGAAAATTTTATTCCCTACAAGTTTGTTTATCATTTATATGCTAAAGTTGAAAAGTAAAGAAATAACACAATAATTAAATTTTACCATCCCTTTTCAGGTAGATAAGAGATGTCGAGATAGATCGAATAAAATATTGATTTTAGAAAACTATCTAGCCGGCCTGTTAATTAATAATAGTTCAATAAAAATTAAAATAATTAAACAGAATTGTTTTATTTTATACAGTGTAAAATTGGGAATTCACCGAAACGTCGCACGTGCATATCGCAAAAAATCAAGTAAAAAATTATAGATAATAGCTTATTAAGACTATCTCTCCCTACGCATGCATTCAAATTTCAAATCTCTGTCATTGTTCGTGTACACAGATCTGCACCCTATGATCGTGTACTTTAGAGTTGAAATGAAATTACCCGTTGAGCCGTCTATGGCGTCTACAAGTCGGCAGCGAGAGATGAGAGAGAAATAAACGACGTAAAGACGTTTTGTCTTGCTCTCGCTCGTTGCTTTGCATGTTGAATCTCGAATCGTCAGCGGCGTCCGCCGTCCACCGTCTACGAATTCAACTAGTCCATGCGATAAACGTAAACCGTCGACGCGTCGATGCAACGTCAACGGTTGATTTCAACTAGTCCGTCCATTCAACGCCCATCCCTATCATCTGTCATCTGTCATCATAATGATATCATAAAATGTTTGATTTATTTTTGTGAAAAGAAACGTATATCTGAAATTAGTATTGTTCCCGATTTAATTATATATAAATCGTCTTCGAAATATATTGGAATTTTTCGCCGTATTAGCTATACCTACATAAAATATTTATTTATTTAGGAAATATTGTTTACAATACTTCTTTTATAGTGCAATTATTTTTCTGGATTGAAGCTACTCAAAATAGTTCATTATATAGTTAATTTTTTTTTTAAATGTATATACCCTTATAGGTATATGCGTATACATAGATATATATATATATATATATATATTATATATATATTATTCTAATATAGGTATATAGTTGGTCACAGCATAACCTAAGTTTATACCCACTGCACTGCAACGAATATGAATACGAATATTTGTATTCGCATTCGTTGCATCACTACCTTACGGTGTTGAATCATGGACCCTGGAGTTGAATACTCTAATTCGCCTAGAGGTGTTCGAAATGTGAACACATTGTAAAATATTAAAGATTTCCTGAACTGACATGACTAGTAATATTGAAGTTTTACGTAAAGAAAACACAAACAGATAGTTACTCAACACAGTAAAGCTCCGTACAATTTCATACTTTTTTTCGTAATATAATGTAATAATTCGGTCATATAATGAGAAGCGAAAAGTAGTCCATCTTCGGCTCGTCATGAAGGGGAAGATTGAGGGTCGCAGAGGGGTCGGAAGGAGGCGGCATTCTTGGCTTCGAAACATCTGAGAGTGGATCGGGATAAGAAGCGTGGAAGAGCTGTTCTGCACTGCCCTGGACAGGGACACTTTCTTCCAGGTGATCGGGAGGACCTGACAGGGCACATGAAGAAGAATGACGATAACGACACAGATGACGATGATGGCGATGATAATATATAAGTTGTGTATAAATATGGATGGAGCAAACGAGACATCCTAGAGCCGTGATGCGCGGGATTCCATAGAGGCGCCGACCGTCAGGGAGACCACCAAAGAGATGGAGAGAGAGCTGGACGTCCTCGTCACAAGACCAGGACTGACCTGTCAACACAGATCAAGGATCTTACGAAAGAAGAAGAAGAAGAAGTATAAATATACTGTAGTTATTGTATGTAAATAGTTTTAAATTATCCATATTTATATCTTTTTTAGAATTAGAGCACTAATAGATTTTCAGATTTATTTATTTTTATTTATACTGTAATTTTTTACGCGTTCCTATCAAGAATACTTTTCAAAATAAATATCGTTTCAAAACCATTTATGTTGTTTATGTTATTTTTTACCGTACAACTTCGTACTTTCACATTTTTATGTTGTGCATATCACTGAATAGTACCTAACACTTGTTGGACACATTATTGTGGGACATATTATATTGAAAGTGGTAACAATTACCAATTTCACAGTACATAATATGCAATAGGGATGGTCGAACCATCATTTTAACCGGTATTATATTCGGTACAATTATTTGGGATTCTACCGATGATTGGTTGCTAAGATATAGCTATTGTGTAGCGCCGATAGATGTCCGTCCAATTTCGAAGCCAATCATCTACATTCAAATACAAATCTCACAAAATGGTTAGTGTGTCACCGGTTCAAATACCAAAACTAAACATAAATCGAAAATTTGTGAAAAAATGAATAACAAAAGAAATTTGTCGATAATAGCTTAAAAATATTCTACACATCACTAGTACTACCCCGTAAGGCGCATAAGTACGAGTGAGATCCCTAGTTAAAATCTCGTCCAGTGAATTGAGTTAATTAATAAAACTTTTATTCATTTCAAGTTTTTGATTTGTATCTTACCACCACGATCCTATGCATATATAAATATATTCAACAGTATGTAGGTACCGTTTATGCTCGATTCAAAATATTTTCCTTAGACGTCCCAGCATTTTGACACTGATAGAGTGTCAAGTGTTTTAATAGCAATACTGATTCTGAATTTTTTAGTATTTTTTTGAAAATAAACCAGTATTAAAAAGTAAAGGTCGTTAGACATATTTAACTGTAATTTCGGATATTTTATACGCACCGTATGTATTACCAAGAAGCGAATCTCGATGTTTCGTTGGATCCTTATCCTTATTCGCTTCTCGGTAATACATACGGTGCGTATAAAATAACCAAAATTACAGTTAAATAAACCAGTATATTGATATTAATAAGGGGGATAATTAGAAAATTTTCAAAGAAACAAATTATAAATTGTATAAATTAGAGAAAATATTAATATCAAATAAAATATTAAAAATTAACAAATACTTTATATATTTTTTACCACTTAAATTTATTTTTTCATAAATTCCATATTAATTATTCAAATCCCATGATACAATTTTTTTTTTGTTAATGTCTATACTGCCAACTATTCCTTTTTTAGTATATATTGTATCCTTATTTGGTTCCGAAACATGTTGATTATTCAATAAATATTGGTTTTATACAGAGTGCTTTCTTTTTTAAATAATATTCATTTTATTCCCCTTAAAGTAGTCCCCACCGGATACAAAACACTTGTGCCAGCGCGTCTTCTAATCTTCAATCCGCTGATAACGTTGTTGTTTTTGGCCAGAACTTTTGAATTTTTTTTTAAAGCACCCCAAAACACGTGTAACGTTTTTGAGAGACACCAATAATGTAACCATACAAGACGGCTACTGTTGTAACGTATTTCATGGACACGGCAACAAAAAATTGTGACTTCTGTACTTATACAACCCATAGGAAACCAATAACAGGATTATAGTTAGAAAGTTAGTTTAAAATAACCTTGTAAATTGATATGCTTAAAACTAGTAATAATGTCTAAAATTCCAATTTTAATTTCACATATACATTGTATCTATGAAGGGACCAGTAGCCCCGAGGCATGTCGATTATTCAATAAATATAGTGATTTTATGTACATGTAACATCCAAAGTGACATTAAGGATATCGAAAGACAGAGAAAAGCTATTAGTGTAAAGTGTAAGGTTCAACATGCTAGCCAGGAAGTTTTCTAGATGCAGTAACGAAGTGAAAAGATAACTTTCTGTTATTTATTGCATGAATCTGTACACTAAAGTGGTGCAGATACACATTGCTGTCCTATAACTCTTTGAGAGTGCAATACAACAATGCCTTCAGGATAATGCTCGGTCTACCCTGGCATTGCAGTGCATCTCAAATGTTTGCAGAGCACAGGGTCCATGGCTTTGTTGCTCTCCAAAGATTGAAGATAGCTAGTACAAGAATGAGGATGTGGGGGTCCAGCAACTCCACTGTTCGACCAGCTGGTATGTGGCTTGACTTCCCAATAAAAGATGGATACTAATCATGCGCAGTGACTGTTTTCAATGGTGTTCAGTGAATTTTCTATTTTTAATTTTGATATTTTTGATTTTCTTTTCTAATTTTACTTATACATATGTACATATCTATATGGCAAGGTGAGAATCTATCTCATGCTAGCTGAAATAGATATATTATTTATTATACAAAGTTTTTCATTGGGTTTACCTAAAACAAAAAATATAAGCTCGCTGGGAACAATTTTTATTAAAAAAAAATATTTATGACTGCGAACACGACACATAGAATATATAGCCATTTATTTGAACAAAGATTAGAGTATTACATAACATACATCGAATATACATATTAAACTTTTTCAATAAGTGCGACTAACATATATAATATCATATTCACTATCTTTAAAACATCACAATTTTGAAAAATATTTTTTTTAAATAATTTTGACACACACTCAAGCGATTTATTTTAAAACAGTGGAGCCTCGTAATTCGATAGAAACGCGAAATTCAAGGGACTCAAAATAAACATTTCGAATTACGCGAAACCCCGTTTATTCTAAATTCTAGGTAAAGAAAATTGTAAAAAATGTCTGTATTTTCGCATATTTCAAGAAATCATTTCGAAAATGAAATGTTAATAAAAAGATCGCGACATTTCTAAAACTAAAGTACCCGATATTGACATATTTGTTCACACTTGCGAAAAAAAGCATTTAAATTTCGTCAAATTTAAAAACAAATCAAATTATGTGAACTTTATCGATTTATGAAAAAAGGGGCTAAAAGTTATTTCTAATTACGAATTACCGGGGTTTTAGAATTATCGGGGTTAATTTCCTATGAAATTAATATTTTGTGCAAAAACGCAAAACTTATTTAAATAAATAATAATATAAATTTTGCATTTGATTTATGGCAAATTTCGAATTAGCGGGGTTTTACTGTAATTCTAAATATATTTTTCCAAAGTACTTTATATTTATCATATCAATAATAATCTATTTTTAAGAAAGAAACACTCTCACATACTAGTGATCGGGTTGTATTTTTAAGCAAAAAAAATATCGCAATCTATATAATATGGTATACTACTGTACTACTTACAATTATTAATTAACACAGAAAAATACTTATCCAAGAGATTCTTAAATTAATTTAAGTGTTTAATAACATAACTTAGCATACTCGTACCACACAATATGTCATTTGGCAACAGATTATATTCCGGGTTCTGTTATTATCCGCCTGCTTTTAAATATATGTAAAGATTCTTTGGATGAATATTTCGTAGCTGCAGTTTAGTTGCTTACTAATAGCTGATAGATATTGAAACACTTTTCTGTATGAAACTGTATTTTTTCCATTAAATGAACTAAATGATCAAACTACCTTATAAACGTCAATAAAAAATATTTTCGTACAATTTGTAGAATATTCTAGATTATACAATTAGATAGTGTGGTGCATTCACCTTAACGAGAGTACAATGTGGCGCTGCTATAAAAAGAAAGAGCGATAGTTCTCCCGTGCACAGAGTTTTTTTAATCTTCGGATAATTTTTAATCTTAAGAGTCGGTCGACACATTGCATCTGTGAATATATTGGAAAAACTTTGTATTTTATTTGGTCCTTACATATTTTTTGTTGCTAAAAATAGACAGTGAATAACACCACATGGGTAACTGAAAGCGTTTTTGAGGGAATAAAGGATTCTTATTTAACATTATATTTAAAAGTTCTTGGACTTTTATCTAAACATGAGGCTGGATGAACTAAATAGACTTGCGATGGATGGAGAAGACACCAGTGGAAAATTGAAGCTCGTGAACATATATCATAAAAGAGGTAGTTATGTAAATTTATTCTTATATTAAGGTAAAATGTGTTTATAAAAATATAAAATTGTGTAATAAAATATTTTCTTATTTTTTAATGCAAGAATGGTCTTGATTTTATCGTTTACCTTAGTGTATCTCCTGATTGAAGTTTATATTTTAATGTTACCCTTTTTTAAAATTTTCCATAAAAATAATAGTTTAAGTGTTTTAAATAAGAAATTGGAACTTTATTAAGTGCCAATACAAAAATTAAAATTACGAATCACCTCCTTGTTTCAATTTCTACCTAAATTTCAAACTTCCAGTAACCTTTTAATATGGAGATGATCCTTAACGCAGAAGATATTTGGAAGGTACATGCGTAGTGACCAAAATATAATTATTATTAATTAAATCTTAAACACACATATGATACGCAACATAATACATGTAATATTAAATATATTAATTAATTCAAGTGAAAAGGTTTTAGGCAAGTTTATACGCATATGTATATATTTTTGCAAATATTCGGTTTATGACCGAACAATATATCATCGGGTAACGAAAATAGTATGAAAGTTGAGATTCTTTTATTTTTTTTTACCAAATACAGTTTTGAATAAAGGAAGCCAACCCTCGTAGTCCAATGACCAAGGCACTGATTTCTCATACTGCGGGTTCCAGGACCGATTGTCAATGAGGCCACAGTACAGATGTGTGGTTTTGTGAAGTCTGGGTTTTTCAGAGATGGCCCAGATATAATTGCAAAAAGTTTTGTTATAATTAAAAAATTTTAGAAACATACGAAAAACAGTGCATAAGGTTTTAATGTGTCGAAATTTTATCCAAAAATGAAACACTGAAGGTGTAAATGTAGAAAATGTTCTCGGGCTTTCACGGCCGTTCAGAATCTTATGTGTGTAGTTTTCTGAGATATATTGCCGTGGATATCTGGCCTCTCTGGCCTGACCCATTGCATTGCAGGGTTCATCTTGGCTAATATGATGAATGTGTGTTGGTGTTAAGGTTACGTATTGCAATACCGTATCAAGGTATTTTAGAGAGTTTTTGTGGAGTTATGTCATTGTTCCATCTGCTGTCAGATAATTATCTGCGCGGAGTCGTCGATTCAATTGATTTTGCAGCGCCGAATACTACGAGATTTCTTATTTAAGACCATCATCTATATTAGTATTCACCAGGTGTTTATATACCTCGTTGACTAGGCGTGCTTGATGACTCTTGGGCTTTCCTAAGAACTTCGGCTCAAATGCAAAATGGTGGCACATATTTAGAAAGTGCTCAGCCAATGCCGATTTTTCTGGACGGCTGAGTTTACATGCCCTTTTATGCTCTTTAACGCGCGCTGTTTGTCCCGCATGTACCATGGCCAGAAATGTCAGATATACACGGAAGAATATCCTAGAAAACTAAATACAGTGAAAATGTAGATTGGTGGCTTTCATTTTGTTCTCGTGAGTTTTTACACCACGTTCCCCGCCAGAATCTCCTTCCGGAAACTGGACACCACCACGATGTAGTAATAGCTTAGTACTGAAACAATGAAATAACATTTTATTTTAAATTTTAAGAGAGCATACAGGAAAAAGTGTGAAGGTAAAAAATGGCCATCAAATCTCGTACAAATGTTCATTATGGATACAATGCAACGTGACTACTCATCGTAGCTCATAAATACTACAGTGGATAAAATTAGTGCGTTGAAAATATGATATTAATAATGTAAACACTCGTTCTGTTATAAAAAAATAATAAATCTTTTAGAAACATCTGGGAACTTAACAGGCTTTGTAAAAGTGTCAAATGTTATTGTAAGATAATCAATAAAAAACTAACTCATAAAAACCAAGTTTTTATTATACTCCCTTTCTCATTTACTAGTGGAAACTGGTTTGGCGCTTAACCTACGCATTGGGCTTCGGTCAGGCGACGCTATGAAAGGGAGTAAAAATCCAAAATTATACTATAATCAGGTTTATTGCCTACCAGATGCGTCAAAATATTTTCATACAACTGAGAAAGTTGTATGAAAAAACCATTAAAAATTTCTAAAAGTCCAAAATTATACTATAATTATTAATTTTTTTTAACGAAAATTTGATAGATCTTCTTCATCGTCGCCACGAATCTGCAAAGTTTCAGCTCGATTGAATCACGGGAAAAGGGTTAAAAATCCATCCAATGTTTTTGCGTCAAAGAAACAAACAGACAGACGCCACGAGTTAATATAAAGGGAGAAGGTAAATATCAAGAATCTTTTCCATTTAAGTGCGAATTTTTCAAATAACTTACAACTTCATTCTCTCTTTAGGGAAAGATTCAATATCTTTATCTAATTATGAATATTATGATGCTGTCTTTATTCACGATGGTGAAACAAACCGGAACTCGGAACCGGAACCGGTAAAATAAAGACTTTAGTTCAGCGGCGCGATTGTCGCGTCATCACCGATATGTCAATATGTTGTGGTCTTGTGATATCCGGTTGTTTTGTTCGGTAGTTTAGTTCAGTCTAGTGTGCTTACGGGATTAAATATTGTAACTTACGTAATGAAGCTAGCGCTGAAAACGAAATGACGGCCGCGCCAGTGAACATTCCAGCCACCGCCGCCATGACGACCTGGACGATAATGAGGATCACGTACAGGGCAAGTCCCACCAACGAAATCACAATCCATATTTTCAGCAAGTGAGCACGCCTCTGGAATAAAAAATATTTTTAAATTAAATACCAAAAATAGTTGTTGTCAGAGCACCATCGAGCGGCTGGCGCTCGAATTATTTCTGGAAAGGGCGCCGTCTAGCGCCCTTTGAACCTAATGAAATACGTCAGAATCAACAAAAGCCGGAAAGAAGAAACATCTGTGGTATTTTCTTACCTTTTTTGCAACTCATTTGTGACAAGTGTGATAAAAGAGAAGTATTACTACTAAGTAAAGAGAAGTACATCTTCAGATACGAGCAAGGGATCAAACTCAAATCATTTTGGGTAAAAGTGTGACAAAGAAAAATATTTAATATACTTCTCTTCGGATCCAAACATTTTTGATTTTCTTAATCTCTTTGACCATTGTGATCAAAATGAATTATCCCTTTCATTTGTAGCGACTCAGACCACATCCGTTCAAGGATAAAGCATCCATCATGACTGGAAATGGATCCTTAATAAAAAAACGACAAATGTACTCTTAAGGGAAAGGTATACAAGGTATATAAGGTATAAAAGGGGATTGTGAATAATATACAGGGTATAACAGAGCTCATCCACGATACTTTACAGGTAGATTTCTGCATTAATTATGAGTCGAAATTGTTCAAGCAGGTTAAGGAAATATGCGACATCGTAGTTGGCATTCTTTTTTCAATATTCCAGACTTTTTTTGTAAAACGTTAAACTATAATTACTGTAACTTATATCAAATATGAAAAGTCATTCCTTTTAATTCAAGCCAAATAAAATAATAAAAACCTTCCTGGAATGTTTTCCAATAGGAATTTATGCTTTTAATGTGTGCCTTTATATATTTTAAGTTTATTTAACTTATATTGAAACGAATGAATTTTTCATAGTCGATATAAATACTATAATGATAATTCAACGTTTTGTATGAAATAAGTCAGAAATATTGAAAAAAAATGTAAACTTTGATGTTAGATACTCCATAACTGATTGATACTATGACCATATTGATACTATTGATATAAGTCAAGGTTGCTTGGACTTGTTCGACTGATAAATAATCGAGGCATGAATCTACCTGTAAACTTTTGTGGACTAGCTCTGTTACACCCTGCATATATATATTTTTTAATATGCGTTGTATCCTAATGATTCACTGTTGGCCCCAAAACACGTTGATTGTTCAATAGTGATTTCGCACCATTTTTTTTTTATTAATAATTAATAATGTTACAACACAGTTTTTTTTGTTTTTATTGAAGAAAGGGCCTATTTTTCACAGAATTTGCCCTTAAGCTAAGTTATGAAATAACATAAATTTTTAATAAATCATACAGTTTTCCTGAGGGCGTTGTGTCTGTAGCCAGTGTCAATCAATTTAAGAATAGGCTGGATATTCAAATGAGAGACAGTGATACGGGCCTATCAGCTTAAGCTGCCTGCCCATTATCAATAATAATAATAAGTCTTACAACTTACCTTCCCGGCACCGATAAGCAGTACCAGCCCGAGTATGGCGGTGACGACTCCCACCACAGCATAGCCAACGTATAAGGACTTGTTTGGCATCGTTATTTCGATCTTTCCATTATTGTCATGGAAAATACTGTTCAGATTATTACTCATATCCATGTTAATACGGTGATCACTGTCACCACTTTCGACAGATTTCTCTAAATTGGCAAAAAGAGAAGTGGTGGTGATGTTCAGTTGGTTAAGTATATCCAAACTTTCGTTACTCGCTTTGTTGACGTAGTCAAAGAGAGCCATAACCACAGCGAAGTTTATCGTCATGATGATCCCGCTTATCTGAAACGCAACGTTTACAAAATCAATTTAGTATTTTTATATGTACAAAAATCACAAATGAGGTGGTTTATACATGTGCTAAGATTGCCTGAGGAACGAATACCAAGAAGAATCCTCTTGGTAACCCCGGAAGCAAAACGGCCGGTGGATCGCACCAGATTAAGCTGGTAGAAACGACAAAAAAATGTGTATGAAAACATAATGGGTCTGGACTGAGTGACTCAGGTGGAAGTTGCGCAAGACAGGGTAATTGGAAGCACCTTGTTGAGTCTTTGGGCACCCGACCATATTAAGAACAAGGGATGAAGATGATGATAATGATGATGAGGTAAATTCTAAGAATAATGGATTTTCTAAGAATAAGAAGGTAATGGATTTTGTCCCCAGAGGGATGATTAATTAATTGAGATAAATTGTAGAAGTCTCACATAGACCCAGCTATTTATTGAGAAATGTGTATGGAAGTCTTTTTTATTCGATGGTATGAGCTGACTTATGTATTCACTCTACACAATTCTCTCAAAAAGAATCTCTCAAAAATAGATGAACTGACAACATTCAACATGGTGAATTAAAAAACAAATAATTCATTGATTAGGTACTGACAAAAAAAGGGTCGCTCTAAATGTCGGCCAATTGAGGACGTGATTGCGGAAGCGAGATTTAGATGGACGGGACATGTGTTACATGGGCGATCACAGACTTCCGAAGCAGGCCGGATGACAGAAGAAAAGGTATTAACACTGTCTCCGAGAATCGCTGAGCCTATGTGGAGCATCCGAGAACTGGGAGCAGCTGGCACAAGATCGTGTGAGCTGGAGGAGAGTTTGCTCTCGGACTGATGGTGTTGCGGCGGCCAGACGGGTAAAAAATTGGATCAACGGGACCGACCCACGTGACCTGACCTCTTCCTATGTGAAGTGTGCGAGAGAGAGTGCTCCTCTCGAATTGTGCCCATCATGAGAGCTCATGAAAGGCGCAGCAACAACTAAGGCGAGGGGATCCTATATCACGAGGCCTGACTACAACAACATTGACAAAATAAGCCGGATTTACTGGTGTAAAAGTGGTAGAAACTGGAATATTGAGAGGTGAGGAGAAGAGTTATTTTAGAAGACACCTCGAACCCCCCCCTCCCCTCACCTACCCCCTCACCCATCCCTTCACCGTAACACATTTGCTTGGTTTAACTTTTAAAAATCTTTAGTAACACATTTGCTTGGTTTAACTTTTAAAAATCCTAATCCTGAAGTAGAGAACATTGTTCTCGAAACATGTAGATTGTTTAATCTAATAAAGTGGTGAAAACAAAATGATTTGTGTTTTATTTTAATAATAATATCACCACAAAGTTCAAGCCTTCATACAGAAGAAGAAAAAATATTCTTCGAACAGTTAATTGTTTTAATTTCTAATTTTTCAAAATTATTCATTGTATTAATTCTTTACGCGCGACAGGACTGAGAAGTAAAATGGTAGGTGTACGAATGAAAATAGTGATTACCAACCATGATGAAGTACGCGAATTTGGAAAATTTATCACTAGGTAGGCAAGATAGATGCTCTTATATATGATAAGCCGTCAACTACTTTCAAAAACTACTAGAATGCTAGCGTCTTTCATTCATATTTCTTTTGGCTAAAATTTAAATAGTGCTGTTTTGAAGAGTCTTGAAAGCAGTAGACTTCGTAGCGTCAAATAAGTAATATCGCTACAACGATTCATTGCTTATTTTGCATATGTTTATAAGTTTTTGTTGTGGGTACAGGTGTTTTTGTACTAACGTTGTTTACTTCTGATTGATGTATCTCGTCTTATTTGATATTAGCTAGTCGTGTTGCATCATTATTAGGTGGTGAAGGAGAAGCAGCGAAATAGAAGATTTGGCTTTAGTAGGTACACATAATTCTCTGTATAAACGTTGAAGGCCCAAATATGGTATTTGATAAAATATTTTGTCATCTAGATTATGTTTGCGCCAAATACGCATCGTTTTTTTCCATTGTCAGCTTCAAAAATTAATCAAATCGTCTATTTATTTTTAAGAAACCAGGTGTAAAGATTATTTTAAAACACAATTAGTCATTATTTAATGTGTAAAAATATGATATACTCATTATTTAAGATTTAATGCGAGATATATCGAAATTTTTATTTCTTCACGTCAATTTTATTTTTCTAAATTATATTTTTGACGTTAAATTTTTAGGTCAGAATAAACGTTTGGTATGGAATGTATCAAACTCGAACGCATACACGGTGACGTTGCTTCAAAAATACAGTATGAAGTATGTAATTTTGCCGTTACCACTGGCGACAGCGCTAGTTAAATACATAATACTAGCTGTAACCCGTCAAAAATGACGTACTTTTACACGTCGGTTTCTTAAGAATAAATATGCAAAATTTGGGTAAAACCTGTCAAACGGTGTAGTTTTGTATAAAAAACGTATCGTGGGGTAATTTTTTTTTGTATTTATTTAAAAAAATTAAAAGGTGCGGACATTACCGAAAGTTAGGGACAGACAGATAGACAACGAAAATATTATTATTGGGATGTCAATTTCGAAAACATCTTAAACGAAAAAATTTAAGCCTTATTATTGCTGCTCTGATATTCTCTATTCGCTGTCTAATTTAAATATCTTAATAAAAACATTTCGGAAATAATACGAAAGATTGATTTATGCTTAAACCTAACACGTCCATATTGTTTTTCTTTCAATTATATTGGACGCCAAATCACTCATATTTCAAACATAATATTTATAATAGCAATTAGTTATGATTTTACTATCAATATATCTCCAAAATTATGTACCTATTTAAAATGGCAAATAAAACTGAATATTCATATAACGTGTCTTGACACATCAGCATCTCTATTCGATTTTTTTAAAACATGGATTAAAAAAGTGAGTGTCTGACATCCGTGCTACAAGCTTAGTCCCGGGGACAAATATTAATAAAATAACACTAAAATATAAACGGGAAAAACACAAAATGTCATTTTTAAAAGTAACAGAAAATTGACATGGCATCTCTTCAAAATCCCAGGCATTTCAAACTCCCGCGCGTGGAAGATACCTACACACATATGCCAAAAAGCTTTCGACACAGGCCAGTAGATGGCGTTGCAAAGCATTTACAAAATGGCGGCGCCCTCAGCTATTAGTGTCGTATAGCGAAGGGAAAAACTTCATTTCAGAATGAAGACTTCAACACGCACACGTTCACCAATTTGAACACTACAATGTGTTCGCTTCATTTGTAGTCCTAGTCGGCGAGCGGCGAATGCTCTTTAGTACAGAGCGGAACCTTCGCTCCGATACGCCGGATCAGTCGTCCTTGACGTGTCGCCGCGAGCACTGGTTGTGGCGGGCGCGGCGCGCGAACACGAATGAATGCATATTTTACTCTAGTTTTTGATGTCGTGTTTATATCACGTGACTCATATAGAATTGCGTGCCATATACACTAGATAATGATAATGATAATATGCGTTTGATAATATTATGGAAAGAAATATTGTAGCCTTCCGAGTTTTAAAAAACCGTGTCCTAGGTATCACCATATATAAAATACTTTTAAAGTTATATACACCGTAACTGCCGTTTAAAAAATTAGCTTATACAAATGAACAATCGTATTCAAATGCTTCGCAAATAGTGTTCAATAACAACAAGGAAATTTTAAAATAACGAATAATTACGCATAAGCTGCCGTATTGATTCAAAACTTTGACATAAGCAATGTCATGCAAAAGCCGTGGTTGAAAAAGAGATGATCCTTATTTACAATATAATATATTATAACGTGCAAGTTATAATAGTTTAATATATTACAACGTATATATGTATATACACATATAATATAGGTATTTATATACCTAAAATCTTTAATGCGTGCGGTGATGTATAAAACAGCTGGAAACAAAAATAAACACACAAGAGTTTTAAAAACAATGTTTTAACATAGAATGCTAAAATAAACACACAAGGTGCAATGAATTGAAAAATGTCTATAAACAAATTTAATGTTTATGTAAAAAGTCTCGTATACACTGATAAAAATAGATTTAAAATGTTTTTAAACCGCATCCAAAAAATATGTTTTAAAACTTACTAAAACACTCGTCGTATGTTATTAAAATGTTTCACTAATTTAAAGATGTTAATTAAATACGGATAACTAAAATAACAAAAACAACTTACGAAATACTGTACGCAATACCAAAAAACCGAACAATTTTGTGATGTATATTTTCAATACGTATCTGTCACACAACACGAAACGCGAAGGTACATATATGAACTAATCTAATCATTTTTTTTTTGATTCCTTAGAGTCTACGATACTCTGAGTACTCTACATGCGGCTAGACCGCCTAATCTACTGCTACAAGTGCATCAGCTCTATAGCTTTGACACTTTTTCTAAATACTTATTATCTATACATCATAAGTTGATTTATTGACATGAATTCGGATGGGTAAAAAAGTCTAATAAAAAACCTACTAAACTAATCTAATCACCTAATCAGTAATCAATAAATACATCAACTAATTACTCAATATAGTGCGAGTACAAAAAGGTACCTTTGTTGAACCTTTGTAATAGGCTAATACAATGTACTGAATGTACCCATTGACCCATTCACTTAAATTTAATGGTCGCGTTTATATTTGTATGTGCGGTGAGGAGCGCCACCGCACATACAGATACTCACTGTGCTAAAAATTCAAAATGTGCTATTCAATTCATACTACATTGTGCGTTTTGTGCGATGTGCGTTTTGTGCGTTTTGTGCGATGTGCGTTTTGTGCGTTTTGTGCGATGTGCGTTTCGTGCGAGCTCGCACATGTGTAATGTGTACTATGTGTAGTGTGTGCAAAGACTGCAAAGGAGCGCGAGCGCCAGCCGTCGCACGTACAAATATGAACGCGACCAGATGGGTCCGCTCTGTACTGCGTAGAGTGCGTAGGACTACAAATGAAGTAAATGTGCGATTAAAAATGTGTGTAGTGTACGCTTCAGTACAATGTAGTACTACATTGTAGTACTTAGTACAGAGCGGACCCATCGCTAGTAGGGATGGGTCGTCGACGTATTTACCGTCGACGAAACGAGACCGTCCACGTCCATCCATCGACGAGACGATCAACTAGTTGAATTCGTCAACTAGTTGACGCGTCAACTTCGTTACGCGGACGTCGCGGACGTTTATCTAAACATCGGGACGATAGTCAACTGTCTACGGTTTGACGCGACGCTGCTCGACGGCACAACCGTTGGTTATTTTTATTACGTTAATTTTTAAAATTTAAAGAAGTTCGAAGGAATATAGTTTCGGGGAAAGTAAAACCGCTACTTGTGCTTATATGTAAAAAGAAATATTTTATTATTTATTTGTTTATAGGCTTTTACATATTGTTTTATATACTTCTTTCTATATATAATAAAGAAAGAAGTAGGTATACACAACAATATCAGGTGTAAGCAGTAAAATATAAATATAAACTACATATATAAGCAGTGAAAGTATCGGGTATAAGCATTAAAATATGAGTATAAAAATTAAAAATATAAAGTACAAAGCAATGTGTGTATAAAAAAATATATTAGATACACATTATTACATGTGTACAGGGTTATTTGGAAAACAATAATAACCTAGCAGGACTATATTCCTGCCTTGATTATGAGTATTATTTTTTGTAAAACGTTGGACTATCACTACACTAACTCAAATCGATTACGAAAAATTCATTCGTTTCAATACAAGTTAAATAAAATGATAAAAACCTTTACATTTATTTATTATCTATAAATTTATAAATAAATACATAATTTAAAAATACTTTACATTTGAGATGTTATCTAGAAATTTATTGAAGAATACATCTT
The DNA here is from genome assembly GCA_016648135.1 of Agrypnia vestita. Lineage (NCBI taxonomy): Eukaryota > Metazoa > Arthropoda > Insecta > Trichoptera > Phryganeidae > Agrypnia > Agrypnia vestita. The sequence continues at coordinate 46,953 of JADDOH010009355.1, forward strand.
TCAAAGTCAGACTTTCACTTTGTGGTGACATTATTAATAAATAAATATATCTGTATTATTTGTCAACTTTAGTTTAAGGCTCAATTTGAGAAAAGGAACATTGTTCCCGAAACATGTAAAAAACCAATAAAAAGTGGTGTAAACAAAATTATAATAGATTTATTTTTTTATCTACAAAGTTGAAAATAGGGAATTTATAATAAAAATTAATTAAACCTAAATTCAAGATTATATTACATATACAATAATTAATGTTGGACTCCTGAATAAGGACCATAGTTAGGTATAGAAATTTTTATTCCCTACAAGTTTGTTTATCATTTATATGCTAAAGTTGAAAAGTAAGGAAATAACACAATAATTAAATTTTAGCATCCCTTTTCAGGTAAATATATAAGAAGTCGAGATCGATCGAATAAAATATTGATTTTAGAAAAATATCTAGCCGGCCTATTAATTAATAATAGTTCAATAAAAAATAAAATAATTAAACAGAATTGTTTTATTTTATACGGCGTAAAATTGGGAATTCACCGAATCGTCGCACGTGACATCACAAAAAATCAAGTAAAAAAATAATAGATAATAGCTTATTAAGCCTATCTCGCGCTACGCATGTATTCAAATTTCAAATCTCTAGTCATAGTTCGTGTACACAGATCTGCACTCTATGGTAGTGTACTTTAGAGTTGAAATGAAATTACCCGTCGAGCCGTCTATGACGTCTATGGCATCTACAAGTCGACAGCGAGAGAAATAAACGGAGACGTTTTGTCTTGCTCTCGCTCGTTGCTTTGCATTGCGTTAATCTCGAATCGTCCATCGACCACGGCGTACGCTGTCCACCGTCTACGAATTCAACTAGTCCATGCGATAAACGTAAACGGTCGACGCGTCGATGCAACGTCAACGGTTGATTTCAACTAGTCCGTCCATTCAACGCCCATCCCTAATCGCTAGTGTCGTAGGTGACAGCGACTAATCCAGCTCAATCTAGTTCGCGGTAACTAGATTGAAAATTGAACGTTTGACTGGAGATCCAAAATATCCGGAGGCCGGAACATAAACGATACGACCGATGATTACAAGGCTACAATGTGTTTGATGTAGTAACGAGTATAAAAGGGTCTTTGTACTGTCGCAACGAACTTGGGTTAAAAAATTCATAATATGATTACGATATTTAAGAAGGTATAGGTATTTTGCAGTATTTATTTTGTCGATGGGTAGGTGTACTACATATGTTTACTTTTTGACGCGAGTCTTGGTAGGTATATGTTGAGTGTAATTTTTAAATTGTGTTTATTTTTCATTTGTTCGTAATTCTAAAAATACTTAGGTAATTTTAATTGGACTATTTTAATCAAAACAATTATAGGTATGAAGTCAAAGCTTTATATTTAAAAACAAAAAATTTAGGTAGGTACTTTGCAGAATGCATGTATAACAAATTTTGCAATGTTAGGTACCTAGGTACCTATGCGAATTTATGAAAACGCATTTGTAGATACGCGTAATAATTACTTTAGGTATTTATTTATTATCTCTTTGACAACGTATAGCATTTAAAATTAAATAATAAATAATTGTGTTTTATTGTTGAATATGTATGTGAGATAAAGTAGCAACATTAGTTTTAAGTTTTAAGAATGTGTATAATGTTTGTTATTTGTGATTTTATGTGTTTTTTGTATTTAGCACTGGTGTAAAATGTACAATATAGGAATACGTTGGTATATAAAATAAAAATCTATTGAAAAACTAGCTAGGCGCAATCATAAGTAGGTACGTACTAGCAAGTAAACTTACTCATATTGTGAGATATGCCCGAGTTTCGTGTTGTTCTGAACATCGTGTAATATCAATATTCGTATTTTGTAATATAAACGCTGTAACAAAAAATATTCAAATGGTTCGATGTACCTACGTTTCATTGGAATAGAATTGTAGTAGCATTTTTACTAAAAACCTTTTTACTCTACTGAACGATGATCCAAAGAACGAAATGAGTTAAATGAAATTATCGTTCGAATGAACGGGCCTTTTAAACCAGTTTTTTTGGTGATACAGATTAAATTACACATATCCTTTGACTGAACGGATCTAATCGACGCATAGTCACTATACCTATGATAAATTATTACAGACGTCTCACAGGTACGAGGTTATTTATATTACGATTACGATCTGTCTTGGCTGACTTAAGTGATTACTTTATACAATAAAACGTTCACCGATTCCACTCTGAGAACAACCACACATCTATCAAATTTTTTGAAAGTTGTATATATCGGCATTGTATAAACAAGGAAGGATGGAACGGTATGGAAGAGGAGATATAAAGGCTGAGGAAGAAGAAGAAGAAGTATATGTCGGCAGTCAGGTGGTACCATCTACAATTTTTTTCCGTTTCTTCCTAATAGTTATTAAAATATGCTTATGTTTATGTGGCACACTGCCTTATATCACTGAAGTTACTGAATACTACTGAAGTTCTTAGTGTGAAGAAGTGGCTTAGCCAAAATATGTTAGCATTTTGTACCACGGAAGCATAGTAAGAACGGTACCTTGTTTGAAAAGGAGAGCAGATGAAAGTCAGTGAGATGAAATATGCTCACATTTGTCCATTTAAATATTTATGAAAAATAATTCTTGTTATATAAGCAGATAAAATCAAGTAAACGGCAGCCGGTGAAGCGGGCCAAAACAAGATTGAAACAAAAACAAAACAAAAAATGATTGCGGTCGTTGCGAGTAGCAAATTTATATACTTATCGAAGACTAAAAAAATCTGAACTCCAGGAACTCAATATCATGAGGTCAAGAAATTATAATAACGCAACTATCTGTATAAATAAATATTATGCGTCCTTTTACCGACTGACGAAAAAAATTGTAGGGTCTATAATCAGACCTTACAGTGGGATCCGAATCGTCGGCCGGAAAGGTCGCAAAACACGGCATGATACCCCAGAAGACACAAACCAAAAGATTCTGCACGGTCGTGAAAACCTAAGATCATTCATTCACAGGGCAATATATTCGTTTGATGTGTTTGCACATGCCTTGTGGAGTCAACTCTTACAGTTTGCACATTGGATCCAATCTTTCTCATGGGGCTCTAGACATAAGTTACAAATTGACTCCTCCTGAGTTGATTCACGCGGATGATTTTGGTTATCTTGTCTTATCTAGTATAAGCGTACTCTTGTTCCTTTAAGTATACTCTTGTTCCTTCAAGCAAGCCTTATTTTGTTGACTTGACATTTTTTTTATCTACTTAATCTTTTTTTCTTCCAGCGTCTTTTTGTACGGAGAACCTTTGTAGATTTCAATTCTTTCAGTTTTACGTCGTCGTGCAAAAGCTTTTCTTTTCGTAGTATCAGGGCATCGTTGACAATTCTGTAACTACGGCTTCAAAATTGTCAACTTCTCCTGATTGGGCCGCTTGAAGGCCTGTTCAGTATCTTTTACACGGCTTTATGCCTACTGTCGGTATCCCGGGAGTCCTTATTCAATCCTTCTTATTAACTTCACTGCCGTCTTGATTGTGGAAAAATCTTGAAAGTCAAAATTAGCAAACTTCCCGTCATCCAATCGAGCTGAAACGTTGCACATCGACTTGATGTCGATGATAATGTATTCATACATTTAGTATCACTCATACACACATGTACATAAAAAAAATGCATATTTAGCCCAAATGTTCGGGCAAGTAGGTACCCAATTACTAGATTATCAGATATTAATTCTTAAATTATTGAAATCATGGTTTTTTAATCTGTATTTAAATTCTGTAAAATCTTCCGTCGTTTCAAAATGCCAGTAATAACTAATATAATAAAACATAGCTTGTTGGTCTTGTGGTTAGGACTCCCGCCTCGTGATCCAAAGGTCGCCGGTTCGAACCTCACTCCAGACTATCATGTTAGCCCTATTTTCATAGCACGAGCGTTAAGCTTAGTTTGAAAATAGTAAGAATATTGATGTGATATATTCCGTGTTCGAATCTCTATTTAAAAAAAAAATCAAATCGAAATATTGAAGAAACGATTTTTCTGATTACCTTAAATTTAATTTAATACCAATGTGATACAAATGAATCTGTTAGTCAAGAAAACAAAAGTACAATAAAATGGAAACCGAGACCTCGCATACAAAATATTCATAGTAAAAACTAATGTTTTTGTGACTTAATTTTTTTTTTCTTACTCTCTTCCTTGCTTCCCCTACCTGGCATCTTTATTTAACTATAAGCAAATCAAACCACTCAAAAATGAACTAAAACAGTGGCGGTGGACAATTTGATGGCCGGTACTGTACAGGAAACTGAATAAAATTTTAAATTTGATAACATCCAAAAACGTACGTAATTCATATACTTTGTATTAACTTGTTTTATAATTGCTACAGTAGCCGGCAAACATCTTGAAATTCTGCGGCGTAGTGGGGGGACATTTGCGCATCTACCTTTCTACCAACGAGACCCAAATTTCGTCTTCTGCGCATTCCCCCACTTAGCCAAAGAATTTCATGAAGTTTGCCGGCAACTGTACATAAATAATGGAAATATTTATGTAGCAATTATAGCTACTTCCTCACTCATTGATAATTCCATCCACAGATCTTTAACTGTATAAGGAAATTCGCCACGTACAATACAAATCCAATCCTCTTCCTTATATTTATTACCTTTAATTAGTGTTTGTACAAAATTGTTTCTTAGAATCGTGCAGAAATACTAAAACCTACATCAATTATTAAAATTATATGGTACTTCTTTTCAATAGTTTTCATATAAATATATGGTGCTCTAAATGCAATTATAGCCAATAAGAATCTGTCAAAGGAAGCAAGACTACCAGTACATAATGGCGATCTAGTGCCAACTGCCAGTGATGCCAAACTACCAACTGATGTATGGAAGTGAAGCCTGGAATTGGCAAAAACGGAATAAAAGTAGACCGAATGCGGTGAAAATGCGGTCACTAAGACGCTTGAATGGAAAGTCTTTGGTCGATAGAGTGAAGAATGGAATAAATTGGAAGTGAATGTAATGCTGGTAGATATAATAAAGAAAGGAATGCTGAGATGGTTTGGTCATGTAGAACGTACGAGTGATGAAAGGATAGTTAAGAAAATATATGGGGCGAGTGATGAAGGCAACAGGAATAGAGGGCGTCCGCAAAAGACCTGGCATGATCAGATATTACAATTACAATTATTGGAGGATGGCCCTGTTAAAAGCCTCAACGACCATACAACATGTATGAGAAGATGTATGAATGTAGCCGAAGCAAAAGAGGTGTGTCAAGATATAAAAATATGGCGTTCTATCCTCTCTGCCTACCCCTGCGGGAAAACGGCGTGATAGCTAGTCAGATAGTTAGTTGTTGAAAGAAAAATATTTAGATTGATAATACCCTTATAAGACGAAACACGTCCCATAAAAATTAAAAATGTAATAGCAAAAAACAACAAGCGGGGTCAAATAAAATGATTAACGTTGCATCAATTTTGAATATATTTTTACCAAGGTTTTAATAATTTTATTCGACTTGTATCCAACACTATACTGAAACAAAAAATGCACAGTCTGAAGTCGCTTATCTACGTGACTGTTGATATTACGACATTATTGCTTGAACATTTTCGAATCATTATTTAGTCAGGAATCTATCTGTAAAGTATTATGGACCAGCTCTGTTACAAAGACTGAGAATAATAAAAAGTGATTGAAAATTTAAAATCACTTTAGTGAAGGAATAATATGGAACAAACAATGCGTGAATATGGTCGGACACAATATATATAATTTATTTTGGTTACCAATTGCAGCCAGCCAATGATCTTGGTTCCTGTCTCCAGCGTGCATCCGCAGCAGCAGTCCTTTACTTTGTGGAGCCTCATGGTGATCAGGTTCTTGGAAAAATTCCTGGAAAAAAAAACTAATTAATTCACGACCTTTAGCAAAACATACAGTATAGAGTCAAGTGGTACCATAAACTAAAAGTCCTGTATATAGAACCATAAATCCTGGCTACCTAAAAGCCATTCCATTATTATAGGCCAGATTACAAAATAACTTATAGGCTTTAAATCATTGACGTATTATAAATAGACACGTTATTCCCATACTATCCTGATTTCAAATGTAGCAAATGCAGAAAAATCAGGTAATTTGAAGTCACGGTGACTAAAATAACATACTCATTCTTACAAGTGTGTACGATACTCTGTTCCTTTTTCCCCGGGACCCTTTTTTCGGCGTGCCGTCGCGTCCAATCACAAAGAAGGTCCGTTCGATAACGAATGCAAGTAATGCAATTTACCTTATTTTTTATTTGCCACGATTTCACGCTTGTAACGTATCTACAGTTTATTATATCATCGAGCTAAATAACCTATTAAATATTTTACTGTAACTGTAACCGTATGTTTTTCAAGAAACGATTCTCGACGTTTCGTTGAATTCTTATTCAACGTCACCAAGAGGACGACCTTTACCCGCGGAGGGTAACTGCTTCCGAGGGCGTAAATCACATGCACTTTGTTGTGGAGTGTTCACTTCTTCTACGATAGAGATCGCCAGTGTGCAATATGTAGATACTAGTTACGTCGGCGGACTTTACTGCGACGTCTCTCAAGGGTTGAATCGTACACTTTGTATAAAATATCCGCGACCAGTTACAGTTAAATATGTCTAATGACCGTAGTAACAACCTTAGCTCTTTAATAACTTATTAAATGTTACAGTAGCCGGCAAACATCTTGAAATTTTACGGCATAGTGGGGGGAAGTTTGCGCTTGTACCTTTCCAGCAAAGAGGCCCAAATTTTGTCTTCTGCGCATTCCCCCACTACGCCAAAAAATTTCAAGAAGTTTGCCGGCAACTGTACTTGTACGCTGGGTGACATGCAAAAAATTTTTATTTTTTATTGACGGCTAAAACTATGCGTATTGAGTGCATATTGACTGGAGATATTATGTACTATTGTTAGGTCTGAACCTATAAGTTTTTATATTCTTGTTTCGAAGTGTGCATTTTTAGTTATTTTTTGAAGTGTGGTAAGCTCAGTTTGTTTGGTAGTTTATTCCAAAACTTTGGGCCAGCTTCCACGAATGCACGGAATGCAAGTTATTTTTGTGGACGCTATTTACTTCAACAAACCTACCTACAGTAGCCGGCAAACATCTTGAAATTTTACGGCGTAGTAGGGAAAAGTTTGCGCATGTACCATTCCACCAAAGAGACCCAAATTTTGTCTTCTGCGCATTCCCCCACTACGGCAAAAATTTTCAAGAAGTTTGCCAGCAACTGTACTCATGTTGGATGTTGATGCTGAGCGAAGTGTTAGTTAATTATTATTTTACGGAAGGCGGTAGTATATCGAGGATCTATGCTGCGAATAGCCTTGAATATTGTGAGACACGAGATAAATTCAATCTTCTCAAGCCAGTAAAGGTTTAGATGATGGTGTTATTTAAACTTTAAACAAAACACCGTAATGAGTGTTGCGGCGCGGCGTACTAAATGCGGATTTTAATTTATCTTTTTGGTGTTTGAAATATGCTGAACTTTTCTGCGAAATATGTAATTCGCAACAAAATATGTATCTCCTAATATTCTTACCACAATTTTTAGCGTAAAATGTCATTTAGTTATTAATACATCATAATATTCGCTTTTTTTCCAAAAGACATATATGTTTATATACAATTCACGCTTCAATATGCTGACTATACGTCCTTGGTACCCACTAGGGAATGCAATCCCGGGTCGGGATTGCCCTTTCGGGATCCCTCGAGATTAGAATTTCCAATCCCGCGGGATCCCTACGGATCGGGATCCCGAATAATTTGTTTTTTTATTTATTTATAGAGCTGAATAGCAATTAAAGACAACGCCTTGCATTTTTATAACAGTAATTTTAATAAAATTTTCATTATTAATCATCGCATTAAAGTTTTTGTAATTTTATTACTATGTTATTCTAAAATTATTATAAAATACAGCAAATATTATTCAAAGCTACTTGCATTATTTGAATGTGACATGAACATAAGTTTTAAGTACCTTCTAAAAGTTCTATAGACATTCACAATTAAACATACAAAATATAAAAATGCTGATGAATCCCGATAATCTCGACAATCTCGTCAGATTTTCCGGTTCGGGATTGATCTCGTAAAATGCCTCGAGATCATGCGGGATCCCGATCTCGCGGGATTGCATTCCCTAGTACCCACAAGGAAGACGATCACGGGGAAGACTTCGAAAAACGGCTAAGATATTAAGAAAGACGCGAGAAAATTCAGTGTTAATGACTGAGGTACTAGTTGTGAAGGCACCAAATGATGGTGGTGGACCAGAGGTCTCTTTCTTTGCAGCATGACGAGTCCGAAAGAACCAGTTGAGAATTTTATTTTCGAAAAAAAATCTCTGCACGCATTTCCCTACACAACACCGAGCGACCGCTCCGTGAAGTTGTCATGGATACCTACATATTTTTAGTTAGTTTAGTTAGTGTTAATACCTACATAATATGTAGGTATTAACTTTTGACTATAAATTAAATAATCAATTTGACTATATAATCAAATAAGCTATTTAAGAAGGAAGATACACAAAATTCGGCAAATATTCCCACAACCAATTCCAGATTGTACCCATGACCGAATATTTTCGACTCGACCCAAAATACATTTTACTCTTAAATCTTAAAACTTCATTTAAATACATAATCCCTATCGGCACACGTCCTTATTAACGCGCGGTAAAATATTTTACGTTTATTTATTTAAAACTAAATAAAAAAGGATCCGCGCTAATATGGAGGTTAAAATTTTAAGAGAATATAATTAGTATTCTCATCGTTATGTACATACGCATGTATAATCATTGCGTATATGCGTGTGTTTTATACGTACAGTTCACCGATTACGAAGAAAAATTATAATCTTCACTACAAATGTTAATATTTTTGACATTAAAATTTAGCCCGGCATTGAACTTTATTTTTTTTATTTTAAATGAAATACCTATGTACAAAAATATGTATCATTCTTGCATTATAATACTAGATTATTTTTTGCTAGGCACCGTGTAATTACCGAATACTTAAGTACTACTCCATAAAATAAGTTTTTACATAACATTTAGGAGGGGAGAGGTAAGATTTCTAGACAAAAAATATTGTATAAAAAAAAATAACCCATAAAAACCAAGTTTTTACAATACTCCGTTTCTCATTTTCGGGTTTCGTGTCTACCATGTGCGTCGGAATCTCCATACAACTTGTATGAAAAAACCATTAAAAATTTGAACAATCCAAAATTATACTATAATTATCATTATTTTTTAACAAAAATTTGAAAGATCTTGACCGTCGCCACGAGTCTGCTTGCAAAGTTTCAGCTCGATTGGATCACGGGAAAGGGGTTAAAAATCGATCAAAATTTTTTTCGTCAAGCAAGCAAGCAGACGCCACGAGTTAAAAGAAAGGAAGTAATGACGAAATAAATTTACCGGACAGCAGAAAATATAGTTCAATTATTATGAATATGTAACATATGTATTTTTTTGAAAATTTATAAAAATATTCAAGTGTGTTATATTTACTGATATACCAGTTGCTTTGTCATCAAGCATGGTTATTTGAAAACACAAGTGTGTTATATTTACTGATATACCAGTTGCTTTGTCATCAAGCATGGTTATTTTAATTTACACAAACATTTTTGAACATCATCACATTTCCTGACGCTTCCCCATTATTGGGCATGTTTCCCTTAATGATAAAAAAAAACTTGTCCACTCTATACGAACAGAATACACTGTATTTAGGATAGGTAGTTATTAATTACACCTGATAATGTAATAAGTTTAGTTTGGTATTTATTAAATTCCAAGAGAATCTTTATAGTGAGAATTAATATCATATCATGTAGGTATAATAAACTGTACATCATCGCATAAATAAATATCAACAGATTGTACTCACTGCCTGAACAAATAACCGAAATAGCCAAGTGTATATAACAAAAAACTATCAAGACACCACGAACCACGCCGGAGCTTTTTCCACACTGAACTGAGTTACCCGCACAAAATGCTAAAATTAGAGGTGCCCGATCTCCGAATGCCTTAAACCATACCATACCCATGAACCTACGAACGATTCGTTCATTTTGAACTATTTCTTGAAGACCGAAATGGGTCGAGTCGGCCGTTACGAAATGGACGAATCTTTGGATTCGATGACTCGGTATGCGTTGTTTCGATTTGCGATGCATCAAATAATAATTATTATTATTATTTGTTTTTCCTGCTGCTTCCGATATGCCGTATCTAGTCCACAATACTTCAGGGCGTTATCTATTTTAAGAATATAGGTCTAAAATATTTAATTATTTTATTATTTAACATTTTATTATTAAAAATATTAAGAATAGGTCTAAAACATTTTAACGCTTTTTGAAAAATATCAGTAATTATGGATATACGTGACTACAATGCTTATTTATTCAATATATGTGAATCATCTTCCGCAGAACGTTGGATTATCTAAATAATAAAAATTAATTTATTTTAATCCAAGTCAAATAAAATGATAATATACTTACAGAAAAAATCTGTTTCAAATTTCTGCGTTCAAACTAGAATAATTATTATTTTTCATTCTTAATCTTATTTTTATTCAACATGCTTAAAAAATTTCAATTTCCAATATTTTGATAAAATTTTTTAGACTTTACAAACTAGTATCGATCCCGGTACCGGAAAAAACCAAATAAAAAAACCCGGCGGTACCGGGTTCAATTCCCGGTGAGGTCACAATTTTAATCTATGTGTTTTTTGATGTATTTCGCTTCTGTAATTGGGCCTCCTGACCTGTTGAGGCGTAAAAATCGTTATAAATAGCGCTATAAATAATAATATACGTAATATCTATTATTATTCTTCTGCCTAGATCGTTCGCCCCATTTACTTGGAGTCGGCCTTCTTTGTTCGCATTCTCCATTGAGCACGATTTTGTGCTATGCTGTCATCAAGTTGATCTACTTTCATTGTTGGACAAGGAAATTTAAGTGGCTATGTAGTTTTATGGCCTGTTATTGCCACCTGACGCCAAGACACAAATCCTCCTTAGGACTATGAGCGCTACCGTCGGACCCATCGTAGGGTCTCTTCCGCCACCAACTATTTTGCACCACCGTGCCTGGCGATGCAACTCTAACATGACCTCACACCCCTATAATATGCGAGGTTAGCTCACTGCTGGGTAGGTGCCTCTTTCGCCTGTTCTGCCGTACCGATGGTTTCCATCTCCGCCTTTGCAGACGTTGAGGTCTTCACAAGTGACCCTGAGCATGGATTTCACGTTATACTCCGCGAGTCTGGGTTCCTGCCTGAACTTCGCCCTCTCCCAGCCCAGTCTACTGGAAAAGGCCTACCCTCGCAGGTTGGATGCGCCAGACAGGAATTACCCCAGTAGAAGTTTGAGAAGTGGCTCTATCTTCCCTGGGTCTGGTTTAATGGTCTAGTATATGTCCGAGACCAAAGGCAAGATACGTAATATCTATGTTGAATAAAAAAAAATTTGGTTTTAGTCAAGTCAAAGAAAATAATTAAACCCTCACAAAAAAAAATTTGTTTCAAAATTTTTATCAAAGTATTAACTACATCTGAAACACCTGTATATTAGATACAAAACAGTGACATGCTGCAAAAACTGCACAAAACTAGGTGGAGTGACGATGTCTTCAAAGACATATGTATCCTATGGATCCAGGACAGCATGCAAATGAGAAACGTAGAGAAAATTTTTTGAGGAGATCATGACACACCAGGGGTTGCAGAGATAATAGTAAAGATAATGTCTTATAGAAGACAAGAAGGGAGACGTCAAGGAACTGGTGGCGAAAGTGTCTTTGACCTCTCTGATCAGCGAAGGATTGACACATATATATTTGGATACAAAGTATACGTGAGACGAATAACTAACACAATCTCCAAACTGATTGACAAACTCGGCGGATCGGAAAAATTATCTTCGGCCAAGTACTTTCTAGATTCTGGCCTTTATTATTCATATGAGCCGCAGATCACATTAAAGACCAATAGTCTTCAGCAGGTTAACCAAACTAAGCATGTACTTTACCAAATCTACGTAGTAGGTATATATTTTTATGGTTCGTAAAATAATCTTCGTAAATTCTACTAAATTCTGTGATTATAAGAGTCTCACTAATTAATTAAATCTAGAACCAATACAACAGATTTACTATTTAAGGACGTCAGTGGCCCCTTTTTTTACTTGCATAATAGATTGCTCTATTTACTATGCAAGTTATAACTTTGAGTGATTACCTATATGGAGGCGATCTTCTTCCTGATGCTTTCGATGCTATCATTAAATACATCGCTCAGTTCATTTAGGAGTTGCATACTACGCATTATGGTGTGCTTATTCATTACATCCGTTCTGCAATTTGAGACATGAAATAGCGCGTGACCTTGATTTCGCAAATAATTATTTGGTACAAACTGGGCATAATTATTTAGCGAGTTCGGAGCATCAATTATATTTGTTAAAATTTTAACCCCCAACATGACTAGACCCTCCTGTCTGCGCGACTCGAGGCTGCAGTAGATGCATTCCCTCGGCAGTACTTCTTGGTTCATGAATATAGGATATTCTCCTGTTCTGCGTATATATAAGTAGCGCAAGAATTTCTTTCGACTCTGCTCTATCATGACGATGTATTTCTTTTGGTGTGGGCTCCAAACTGCCATTCCATATTCCAATTTTAAACGAATAATGAAATTCTACATTTGCTCGATGCACTTCTCATTCTAAAATTCTTTTGATATGTGTGTTACGAAACCTTAAAGCTTATAACACGTTGTAACTAATTGGTTTATCTATTTTTTTAATTTAGAAAGACTATAAAAAAATCGTATATACAAAATACTGTAAAAAACTACAAAGAATATTTTAATCATCAAAACACAAAAACATTCCACAGTCAAAGTAAGCATAGTCATATTCAAAGTGCACAAATAATAGAATGTATAAAGAGGCCTAAATCCAATAAAATAGCCATGCAACACCATTACACGTACCTAAGAATTAATCATATACCCCGACCCTATTAGAATAATGTGATGAAGAAAATAAATTTTAGATCTCGGACATTGATTCGATTTTCGACTGATCCGTTCATCGCTCACTAGTTCGAATTGACCCGGGAGCCGTGAGAGATCCGGATCTTCCGCTCAGCGTACGTACCAGGCTCACTGAGACAAGTCGTTTGAACTAACGTCCTGCCGCTAGTTTCGCACGCTATTTCCTCAAAGATTCATCATCGACAGTAAGTAAATTAAATTTGACCAAGTAGTAAAAAGGAAACCACGTGCGCTTGATAGTGTATTAATTTTTTGCATTTTCGAATAAAACATTTTGCTTTTTACCCCGCTCTAAATTCTGCAGTGGGACAATTCCATTTAGACAGCGGGTATTCGTGGAAGAATATTTTGACTAGAATATTTTTTACTTGTTAATTTTGATAATTTTTTATAGAGTCGGGACGCTGCCTGAAATATGTAATCGTCAAAATTAATTTCAATAGGGCGACCATGATTTTTCATTTTCATTTATTTCATACATTTATTAAGAATTAATTTTACTATGCCTGTCTCACTAGAGAACTTTGTGTTGAGACATGCAAAGTTTACAATTATCACTTACTTACATGCAAGTACATTGTATACAAAATAAATTTTACATTTTATTGAAAATATGTTAAAAAAAGTACATTTTATACAAATAGGTTAAAAAAAGTAACCCATAAAAAACAAGTTTTTATTATACTCCCTTTCTTTGTAAAATATAACAACAATTAAAGACGAATTAAAACATACTAGCAGGAAAGCAATCGGCTTCGCCGATTGCTTAATGCTAGGCCCTGCGGGCGGCTATTGTGGCCGCTTCGCGGCCAATGATGGCCGCTCCGCGGCCAGCGATAGCCGCTGCGCGGCCAATTGTGTTTGCTGTGCAGTAAACACAATTGTTTACCTATGCCTACGTCAGCCGCTTCGCGGTCAATTGTATCTGGTAAGTTTCCAAGTTTAGATATAATTAAGACAAAGTATTTATTCAAAATTTCTAACCGTCAGAGCGGAATAAACCATAGTTCGATAGGTAGGTACCTACTTCCTTCTCTTCTCGCAGTGTTGATTACTTTTATACAACATTATAAAAAAATAATCTTTGTTTAATTTGGTTTGTTACATAAAAAAATTAATATAATAAATTAATGTTCAAAACCAAAAAAAAAATATTCTCGACCGTAAAAAAAAAATTCGATCCTGCCAGGATTCGAACGCGGCACCTTCTGATCCGCGGTCAGACGTTCATCCGCTGCGCCACACAACCCAATGGAAACCGCGGCAAAATTATTGTATACAAATAAAAATCATCATCCAAATGCAGAAACGTACGACATTGGTTACGGTAATTAATATATAGATAACATAACACTAAACTTACAGTAATATAATATATTTCTAAAATGTCATATGTTTTGAGCTTTGATAAGACACTTCATGCTTTGAAGATTAAATTCTAAAAACATTTGTTAGTCAATTTATATTTTCGATATTCGTAGTGAAGTACCTATTATGTATACCGACGGAGTAATTCAAATATAGAAAATATTCCGCGACGTTATCGGGCCGCCGTTGCTAATCAAACTTTTCTAATGATTCCAATTTGAATAAACCAATAAAATTACTAAAAATCCGAAATTATACTATAATTGTTAATTTTTTTTAACCATAATTTGATAGATCTTCTTGATCGTCGCCACAAGTCTACTTGCCAAGTTTCAGCTCGATTGGATCACGGGAAAAGGGTCAAAAATCGATCCAAAGTTTTTTTTGACGGCAAGCCGGCAGGCAAGCAAGCAGACGCCACGAGTTAATATAAAGGGAGTAATGATTATATTAAAGAAAACATATTATTATTGTGAAGTTGCAATTTGAGAACAAAATTCTGTGAATTATTTAACAAATTTTTATTCATCAATTAGAAAAGACGTACATAAAAATCAAATTAACGAAAAAATATTTTAACTGCTACCGGGATTCGAACCAACGGACCTCCATTCTATCCGAAGATGGCACGTTATCGAATCCAGGTAGCAGTTAAAATATTTTTTCGTTAATTTGTTTTTCTGTATGTATTGTCTAATTGATTAATAAAAATTTGTTTAAAAAAAGACACACGTAAACATACCCTAATACAAGATGTTACCTGCATGAAATATAAGTTCTTAATTTTTTTGGATGAGTTTCCCAATAAATGTTCAATTTTCTTTGCGTAGACGTATAAAAGTTGGTACATACTTAATCCCTAGCTCTTTTTGATGAATCTGTTAACTTTTACTCTCGTAGGATACTAACGCGATGAGTATTAATAAATTCTGTGCTACCGTATTTTAACACAGATCTACGGCATATAAAAAAGCTGCTCTAACAGCCGGCAGCATTCCGATAATAGCAATATTGCTTTTTCGATATCTTGACAGTTATTGCATAACATTACGCCCTCAGTACTCTCGCAAATAGATATTAATATACCTGCCCGGTCTCTGAGATCCCAAACACTATTCCACACAAAGGTCTACAACACCAACATAGGTTATTTCTCTCCTCTACCTAGAATGCTAAACCAGTACAACGAGGTCACGTCATGTAACCCCAACATCGACATATTTCACATGACACAACCTCAGTTTAAGAGAGAAATCATATCGCTCCTGACCGAAAATAGTTTGAGCGTGTAAGACGGACTCTTCGGAAATCAACCTAAACAAAAAAAAATATTGCCACAAAGACGCGGGTACCCATCACATTTTCTGACTTGGTTGACCTGGGAGCACGCATGCCTGTTATGTCGTGCGGAGAATGTAAACTTCGTTCATCTTGTAGTCTCTTATTGTACTATACTTATATTGTATAATGTATTAATTTTTTTATTTTTTTTTATTTAGAAAGTAATTTTTGTCACATCTGTTTTGAATTTGTCAGTGGTCAGTTGTTTGGTCTGTTGTGGCATGTCATTGTACAGTTTTAGTCCGTTGCAAATTAGTCGGGATTGTCCTGTTTTTGTTTTGGCGTGTGTTATGTGATAGTTTTGAGCCATTCTAGTGTTGTGTTGGTGTTTTTCGTGTATTTTGTCTAATTTTATGTCTTCGTCTTGTATTTCGCCAATTGCTAGTTTGTGAATGATTTTAAGTGTTTCGATTTTTGTAATGCTTTCGATGTTTAATTGTTGTGTTACTGTAATGTTGTAATGTTTTACTGTACAATGTAACTGCACTAATCACCGTGTCCTAAATGATTATCCATTAGGGTCATTCTGACCTGTCGATAGTCTTTAAATTAAAAATAAAATAAAATAAAAATAAAATTGTAATGCCTTCAATATTGATGTTTTAAGTTTGACAGGTTTGAAATTAATAAATTCAATTCAGCAAGCCCTAAAACGTAAATATGTGTTTTGTTATTTACAAATTGTGAAAAACTTAACGCTTGTTCACGTTAAGTTAGTTTTGATGACAATACAATGTTATACAATAACTGTCAAGATACAGATATAGAAGTATTTTTTTTTCAGAATACGGCCGATTGTGTTTAAATAATTAATAACGCGATATTTCAAGTTTTTCATTTTGTAAACTGAGTGACGCAAAAAAAAAAACAATTGAGGAAAAAACAAATGAATTATAATTTTTAAAACACAAATACATGAGTAAATAGCTGTATAAATTTGGATTTGGAATTCCTAACCAAAGAGAAGATATTTGAGATCAAATTTGCCAGTACGGCAAAACGCCAATTTCATATGTAAAGACCTAATATACGTAAATATTTTTAAATTATCCATATTTATATCTTTTTTAGAATTAGAGCACTAATAGATTTTCAGATTTATTTATTTTTATTTATACTGTAATTTTTTATGCGATCCTATTAAGAATACTTTTCAAAATAAATATCGTTTCAAAACCATTTACGTTGTTTATGTTATTTTTTACCGTACAACTTCGTACTCTCACATTTTTATGTTGTGCATATCACTGGATAGTAATACTTGTTGCACACATTATTGTTGGACATATTATATTTAAAGTGGTAAAAATTACTATTTTCCCAGTAGTATGCACCATAATAGCGATATTTAACTGGTTATTTTCGGTACAGTTATTTGGGATTTGTATATGATTGTATGGATGATTGGTAGTTAAGATATAGCTGTTGTATAGCGCCGATAGATTCCATCGAATTTCGAAACCAATCATCGAAACGAAAACAATCAAATACAAATCTCACAAAATGGTTAGTGTGTCACCGGTTCAAATATCAAAACTAAACATAAATCGAAAATTTGTGAAAAAATAATTACAAAAGAAATTTGTCGATAATAGCTTAAAAATATTCTACACATACTGTACTGTACTGCCCCGTAAGGCGCATAAGTACGAGTGAGAACCCTAGTTAAAATCGCGTCCAGTGAATTTAGTTAATTAATAAAACTTTTATTCATTTCAAGTTTTTGATTTCTATCTTACCACCACGATCCTATGCATATTTAAATATGTTCAACAGTATATAGGTACCTATTTTTTTTTGTTTGTGTCTATACTTCCAACTATTCCTATTGTTAGTATATAATATACGTTGTATCCTGATGAAGGGAACGTGCCAAAACATGTTTATTATTCAATAAATAATATTGGTTTAATACGGAGTGTTATTTTTTTTATTAATATAATCATTATTCATTTTATTCCCATTAAAGTAGTCCCCATCAGATACAAAACACTTTCGCCAGCGCGTCTTCTAATCTTCAATCCGCTGATAACTTTGTTGTTTTGACCAGAAATTGTGAAACCTTTTTGAAAGTTTGAAATCACCCCAATACAAGTTTTTTCGACAGCCAACAATCAGGTAACCATGCAATATGGCTACTATTGTAACGTATTTCTTGGACACAATAACAAAAAATTGTGACTTCTGTACTTATACAACCCATAGGAAACCAATAACAGGATTCGTTAGAAGATTAGTTAAAAAATACCCTTCATGACTGGAAAACTAGTCATTATTTCTGAGATTCCAATTTTAATTTTTCATAAAAGTTATATCCTGATGAAGGGACCATTGACCCCGAAACATATTGATAATTCAATAAATAGTGATTTATCAAATATCTTAGTCACATTATATGTAACATCTTATGTGACATTATGAATATCGAAAGACAGAGAAAAGCCACTAGCGTAAGGTTCAACATGCTAGCTAGGAAGTTTTCTAGATGCAGTAACGAAGTGAAAAGATACCTTTTTGTTACTTATTGCATGAATCTGTACACTAAAGAGCTGTGGTGCAGGCACACATTGCTGTCCTATAACTCTTTGAGAGTGCAATACAACAATGTCTTCAGGATTATGCTCGGTCTACCCTGGCATTGCAGTGCATCTCAGATCTTTTCAGAGCACAGGGTCCATGGTTTTGCTGCTCTCCAAAGATTGAAGGTAACTAGTGCAAGAATGAGGATGTGGGGGTCCAGCAACTCCGTTGTCCAACCAGCTGCTATGTGATTTGACTTCCCAATAAAAGATGGATACTAATCATGCAGCAGTGACTATTTTCAATGGTGTTCAGTGAATTTTCTATTTTTAGTTTTGACATTTTATATTTTCTTTTTTAATTTTACTTATACATATGTACATATCTATATGGCAAGGTGAGAATCTATTCTCATGCTAGCTGAAATAGATATATTATTTACTATACAAAGTTTTTCATTGGGTTTACCTAAAACAAAAAATATAAGCTCGCTGGGAACAATTTTTATTAAAAAAAATATTTATGACTGCGAACACGACACATAGAATATATAGCCATTTATTTGAACAAAGATTAGAGTATTACATAACATACATCGAATATACATATTAAACTTTTTCAATAAGTACGACTAACATATATAATATCATATTCACTATCTTTAAAACATCACAATTTTGAAAAATATTTTTTTTAAATAATTTTGACACACACTCAAGCGATTTATTTTAAAACAGTAGAGCCTCGTAATTCGATAGAAACGCGAAATTCAAGGGACTAAAAATAAACATTTCGAATTACGCGAAACCCCGTTTATTCTAAATTCTAGGTAAAGAAAATTGTGAAAAATGTCTTTATTTTCGCATATTTCAAGAAATCATTTCGAAAATGAAATGTTAATACAAAGATCGCGACATTTCTAATACTAAAGTAACCAATATTGACATATTTGTTCACACTTGCGAAAAAAACATTTAAATTTCGTCAAATTTAAAAACAAATCAAATTATGTGAACTTTATCGATTTATGAAGAAAGGGGCTAAAAATTATTTCTAATTACGAATTACCGGGGTTTTAGAATTATCGGGGTTAATTTTCTATGAAATTAATGTTTTGTGCAAAAACGCAAAACTTATTTAAATAAATAATAATATAAATTTTGCGTTTGATTTATGGCAAATTTCGAATTAGCGGGGTTTCACTGTAATTCTAAATATATTTTTCCAAAGTACTTTACATTTATTGTATCAATAATAATCTATTTTTAAGAAAGAAAATTTTAACACTGTTTGACTCTCACATACTAGCGATCAGGTGGAATTTTTAAGCAAAAAAAAATATCGCAATCTATATAATATGGTATACTACAGTACTACTTACAATTATTTTTTAATACAGAAAAATACTTATCCAAGAGATTCTTAAATTAATTTAAGTGTTTAATAACATAACTTAGCATACTCGTACCACACAATATGTCATTTGGCAACGGATTATATTCCGGGTTCTGTTATTATCCGCCTGCTTTTAAATATATGTAAGGATTCTTTGGATGAATATTTCGTAGCTGCAGTTTAGTTGCTTACTAATAGCTGATAGATATTGAAACACTTTTCTGTATGAAACTGTATTTTTTCCATTAAATGACCTAAATGATCAAACTACCTTATAAACGTCAATAAAAAATATTTTCGTACAATTTGTAGAATATTCTAGATTGTACAATTAGATAGTGTGGTGTATTCACCTTAACGAGAGTACAATGTGGCGCTGCTATAAAAAGAGAGAGCGACAGTTCTCCCGTGCACAGAGTTTTTTTAATCTTCGGATAATTTTTAATCTTAAGAGTCGGTCGACACATTGCATCTGTGAATATATTGGAAAAACTTTCTATTTTATTTGGTCCTTACGTATTTTTTGTTGCTAAAAATAGACAGTGAATACACCACATGGGTAAATGAAGGCGTTTTTGAGGGAATAAAGGATTCTTATTTAACATTATATTTAAAAGTTCTTGGACTTTTATCTAAACATGAGGCTGGATGAACTAAATAGACTTGCGATGGATGGAGAAGACACCAGTGGAAAATTGAAGCTCGTGAACATATATCATAAAAGAGGTAGTTATGTAAATTTATTCTTATATTAAGGTAAAGTGTGTTTATAAAAATATAAAATTGTGTAATAAAATATTTTCTTATTTTTTAATGCAAGAATGGTCTTGATTTTATTGTTTACCTTAGTGTATCTCCTGATTGAAGTTTATATTTTATTGTTACCCTTTTTTTAAATTTTCCATAAAAATAATAGTTTAAGTGTTTTAAATAAGAAATTGGAACTTTATTAAGTGCCAATACAAAAATTAAAATTACGAATCACCTCCTTGTTTCAATTTCTACCTAAATTTCAAACTTCCAGGGTGGTTTTAACCTTTTAATATGGAGATGATCCTTAACGCAGAAGATATTTGGAAGGTACATACGTAGTGACCAAAATATAATTATTATTAATTAAATCCTAAACACACATATGATACGCAACATAACACATGTAATATTAAATACATTAATTCAAGTGAAAAGGTTTTAGGCAAGTTTATATGCATATGTATATATTTTTGCAAATATTCGGTTTATGACCGAACAATATATCATCGGGTAACGAAAATAGTATGAAAATTGAGATTCTTTTATTTTTTTTTACCAAATACAGTTTTGAATAAAGGAAGCCAACCCTCGTAGTCCAATGACCAAGGCACTGATTTCTCATACTGCGGGTTCCAGGACCGATTGTCAATGAGGCCACAGTACAAATGTGTGGTTTTGTGAAGTCTGGGTTTTTCAGAGATGGCCCAGATATAATTGCAAAAAGTTTTTTCATAATTAAAAATTTTTAGAAACATACGAAAAACAGTGCGTAAGGTTTTAATGTGTCGAAATTTTATCCAAAAATGAAACACTGAAGGTGTAAATGTAGAAAATGTTCTCGGGTTTTCACGGCCGTTCAGAATCTTATGTGTGTAGTTTTCTGGGATATATTGCCGTGGATATCTGGCCTCTCTGGCCTGACCCATTGCATTGCAGGGTTCATCATGGCTAATGTGATGAATGTGTGTTGGTGTTAAGGTTACGTATTGCAATACCATATCAAGGTATTTTAGAGAGTTTTTGTGGAGTTGTCATTGTTCCATCTGCTGTCAGATAATTATCTGCGCGGAGTCGTCGATTCAATTGATTTTGCAGCGCCGAATACTACGAGGTTTCTTATTTAAGACCATCATCTCTATTAGTATTCACCAGGTGTTTAAATACCTCCTTGACTAGGCGTGCTTGATGACTCTTGGGCTTTCCTAAGATCTTCGGCTCAAATGCAAAATGATGGCACATTTTTAGAAAGTGCTCAGCCAATGCCGATTTTTCTGGACAGCTGAGTTTACGTGCCCTTTTATGCTCTTTAACGTGCACTATTTGTCCCGCATATACCATGGCCAGAAATGTCAGATATACACGGAAGAATATCCTAGAAAACTAAATACAGTGAAAATGTAGATTCGTGGCTTTCATTTTGTTCTCTTGAGTATTTACACCACGTTCCCCGCCAGAATCTCCTTCCGGAAACTGGACACCACCACAATGTAGTAATAGCTTAGTACTGAAACAATAAAATAACATTTTATTTTAAATTTTAAGAGAGCATACAGGAAAAAGTGTGAAGGTAAAAAATGGCCATCAAATCTCGTACAAATGTTCATTATGGATACAATGCAACGTGACTACTCATCGAAGCTCATAAATACTACAGTGGATTAAAATAGTGCGTTGAAAATATGATATGAATAATATCCATAAAAATATAGTATTATGTCTTACTGACATGTAAACACTCGTTCTGTTATAAAAAAATAATAAATCTTTTAGAAACATCTGGGAACATAACAGGCTTTGTAAAAGTATTAAATGTTATTGTAAGATAATCAATAAAAAACTAACTCATAAAAACCAAGTTTTTATTATACTCCCTTTCTCATTTACTAGTGGAAACTGGTTTGGCGCTTAACCTACGCATTGGGCTTCGGTCGGGCGACGCTATGAAAGGGAGTAAAAATCCAAAATTATACTATAATCAGGTTTAGTGCCTACCAGATGCGTCAAAATATTTTCATACAACTGAGAAAGTTGTATGAAAAAACCATTAAAAATTTCTAAAAGTCCAAAATTATACTATAATTATTAATTTTTTTTAACGAAAATTTGATAGATCTTCTTCATCGTCGCCACGAATCTGCAAAGTTTCAGCTCGATTGGATCACGGGAAAAGGGTTAAAAATCCATCCAAAGTTTTTACGTCAAAGAAACAAACAGACAGACGCCACGAGTTAATATAAAGGAAGAAGGTAAATATCACGAATCTTTTCCAATTAAGTACGAAGTTTTCAAATAACTTACAACTTCATTCTCTCTTTAGGGAAAGATTCAATGTAACGACATTATGAATATTATGATGCTGTCTTTATTCATGATGGTGAAACAAACCGGAACTCGGAACCGGAACCGGTAAAATAAAGACTTTAGTTCAGCGGCGCGATTGTCACGTCATCACCAATATGTCAATATGTTGTGGTCTTGTGATATCCGGTTGTTTTGTTCGGTAGTTTAGTTCAGTCTAGTGTGCTTACGGGATTAAATATTGTAACTTACGTAATGAAACTAGCGCTGAAAACAAAATGACGCCCGCCTCAGTGAACATTCCAGCCACCGCCGCCATGACGACCTGGACGATAATGAGGATCACGTACAGGGCAAGTCCCACCAACGAAATCACAATCCATATTTTCAGCAAGTGAGCACGCCTCTGGAATAAAAAATATTTTTAAATTAAATACCAAAAATAGTTGTTGTCAGAGCACCATCGAGCGGCTGGCGCTCGAATTATTTCTGGAAAGGGCGCCATCTAGCGCCCTTTGAACCTAATGAAATACGTCAGAATCAACTAAAGCTGGAGAGAAGAAACATCCGTGGTATTTTCTTACCTTTTTTGCAACTCATTTGTGACAAGTGTGATAAAAGAGAAGTATTACTACTAACTAAAGAGAAGTACATCTTCAGATACGAGCAAGGGATCAAACTCAAATCATTCTGGGTGAAAGTGTGATAAAGAAAAATATGTAATATACTTCTCTTCGGATCCAAACATTTTTGATTTTCTTAATCTCTTTGACCATTGTGATCAAAATGAATTATCCCTTTCATTTGTAGCGACTCAGACCACATCCGTTCAAGGATAAAGCATCCATCATGACTGGAAATTGATCCTTAATGAAAAAACGACAAATGTACTCTTTAGGGAAAGGTATACAAGGTATAAAAGGTATAAAAGGGGATGTGAATAATATACTGGGTATAACAGAGCTCATCCACGATACTTTACAGGTAGATTTCCGCATTAATTATGAGTCGAAAATTGTTCAAGCAGGTTAAGGAAATATGCGACATCGTAGTTGGCATTCTTTTTTCAATATTCCAGACTTTTTTTGTAAAACGTTAAACTATCATTACTGTAACTCATATCAAATATGAAAAGTCATTCCTTTTAATTCAAGCCAAATAAAATAAAAAAACCTTCCTGGAATGTTTTCCAATAGGAATTTCTGCTTTTTATGTGTGCCTTTATATATTTTAAGTTTATTTAACTTATATTGAAACGAATGAATTTTTCATAGTCGATATAAATACTATAATGATAATTCAACGTTTTGTATGAAATAAGTCAGAAATATTGAAAAAAAATGTAAACTTTGATGTTAGATACTCCATAACTGATTGATACTATGACCATATTGATACTATTGATATAAGTCAAGGTTGCTTGGACTTGTTCGACTGATAAATAATCAAGGCATGAATCTACCTGTAAAGTTTTGTGGACTAGCTCTGTTACACCCTGCATATATATATTTTTTAATATGCGTTGTATCCTAATGATTCACTGTTGGCCCCAAAATACATTGATTGTTCAATAGTGATTACACACCATTTTTTTTTTTAATAATTAATAATGTTACAACACAGTTTTTTTTGCTTTTATTGAAGAAAGGGCCTATTTTTCACAGAATTTGCCCGTAAGCTAAGTTATGAAATAACATAAATTTTTAATTAATAAGTCGTACAGTTTTCCTGAGGGCGTTTTGTCTGTAGCCAGTGTCAATCAATTTAAGAATAGGCTGGATATTCAAATGAGAGACAGTGATACGGGCCTATCAGCTTAAGCTGCCTGCTATCAATAATAATAATAAGTCGTACAACTTACCTTCCCGGCACCGATAAGCAGTACCAGCCCGAGTATGGCGGTGACGACTCCCACCACAGCATAGCCAACGTATAACGTCTTGTTTGGCATTGTTATTTCGATCTTTCCATTATTGTCATGGAAAATACTGTTCAGATTATTACTCATATCCATGTTAATACGGTGATCACTGTCACCACTTTCGGCAGATTTCTCTAAATTGGCAAAAAGAGAAGTGGTGGTGATGTTCAGTTGGTTAAGTATATCCAAACTATCGTTACTCGCTTTGTTGACGTAGTCAAAGAGAGCCATAACCACAGCGAAGTTTATCGTCATGATGATCCCGCTTATCTGAAACGCAACGTTTACAAAATCAATTTAGTATTTTTATATGTACAAAAATCACAAATGAGGTGGTTTATACATGTGCTAAGATTGCCTGAGGAACGAATACCAAGAAGAATCCTCTTGGTAACCCAGGAAGAAAAACGGCCGGTGGATCGCCCCAGATTAAGCTGGTAGAAACAACAAAAAAATGTGTATGAAAACAAAATGGGTCTGGACTGAGTGACTCAGGTGGAAGTTGTGCAAGACAGGGGAATATGGAAGCACCTTGTCGAGTCTTTGGGCACCCGACCATACTAAGAACAGGGGATGAAGATGATGATGATGATGATGAGGTAAATTCTAAGAATAATGGATTTTCTAAGAATAAGAAGGTAATGGATTTTGTCCCTAGAGGGATGATTAATTAATTGAGATAAATTGTAGAAGTCTCACATAGACCCAGCTATTTATTTGAGAAATGTGTATGGAAGTCTTTTTTATTCGATGGTATGAGCTGACTTATGTATTCACTCTACACAATTCTCTCAAAAAGAATCTCTCAAAAATAGATGAACTGACAACATTCAACATGGTGGATTAAAAAACAAATAATTCATTGATTAGGTACTGACAAAAAAAGGGTCGCTCTAAATGTCGGCCAATTGAGGACGTGATTGCGGAAGCGAGATTTAGATGGACGGGACATGTGTTACATGGGCGATCACAGACTTCCGAAGCAGGCCGGATGACAGAACAAAAGGTATTAACACTGTCTCCGAGAATTGCTGAGCCTATGTGGAGCATCCGAGAACTGGGAGCAGCTGGCACAAGATCGTGTGAGCTGGAGGAGAGTTTGCTCTCGGACTGATGGTGTTGCGGCGGCCAGACGGGTAAAAAATTGGATCAACGGGACCGACCCACGTGACCTGACCTCTTCCTATGTGAACTGTGCGAGAGAGAGTGCTCCTCTGGAATTGTGCCCATCATGAGAGCTCATGAAAGGCGCAGCAACAACTAAGGCGAGGGGATCCTCTATCACGAGGCCTGACTACAACAACATTGACAAAATAAGCCGGATTTACTGGTGTAAAAGTGGTAGAAACTGGAATATTGAGAAGTGAGGAGAAGAGTTATTTTAGAAGACACCTCGAACCCCCCCCCTCCCCTCACCCACCCCCTCACCACTCCCTTCACCGTAACACATTTGCTTGGTTTAACTTTTAAAAATCTTTAGTAGACAATAATCCTGAAGTACAGAACATTGTTCTCGAAACATGTAGATTGTTTAATCTAATAAAGTGGTGAAAACAAAATGATTTGTGTTTTATTTTAATAATAATATCACCACAAAGTTCAAGCCTTCATACAGAAGAAGAAAAAATATTCTTCGAACAGTTAATTGTTTTAATTTCTAATTTTTCAAAATTATTCATTGTATTAATTCTTTACGCGCGACAGGACTGAGAAGTAAAATGGTAGGTGTACGAATGAAAATAGTGATTACCAACCATGATGAAGTACGCGAATTTGGAAAATTTATCACTAGGTAGGCAAGATAGATGCTCTTATATATGATAAGCCGTCAACTACTTTCAAAAACTACTAGAATGCTAGCGTCTTTTATTCATATTTCTTTTGGCTAAAATTTAAATAGTGCTGTTTTGAAGAGTCTTGAAAGCAGTAGACTTCGTAGCGTCAAATAAGTAATATCGCTACAACGATTTATTGCTTATTTTGCATATGTTTATAAGTTTTTGTTGTGGGTACAGGTGTTTTTGTACTAACGTTGTTTACTTCTGATTGATGTATCTCGTCTTATTTGATATTAGCTAGTCGTGTTGCATCATTATTAGGTGGTGAAGGAGAAGCAGCGAAATAGAAGATTTGGCTTTAGTAGGTACACATAATTCTCTGTATAAACGTTGAAGGCCCAAATATGGTATTTGATAAAATATTTAGTCATCTAGATTATGTTTGCGCCAAATACGCATCGTTTTTTCCATTGTCAGCTTCAAAAATTAATCAAATCGTCTATTTATTTTTAAGAAACCAGGTGTAAAGATTATTTTAAAACACAATTAGTCATTGTTTAATGTGTAAAAATATGATATACTCATTATTTAAGATTTAATGCGAGATATATCGAAATTTTTATTTCTTCACGTCAATTTTATTTTTCTAAATTATATTTTTGACGTTAAATTTTTAGGTCAGAATAAACGTTTGGTATGGAATGTATCAAACTCGAACGCATACACGGTGACGTTGCTTCAAAAATACAGTATGAAGTATGTAATTTTGCCGTTACCACTGGCGACAGCGCTAGTTAAATACATAATACAGTAGCCGGAAAACATCTTGAAATTCTGCGGCGTAGTGGGGGGACGTTTGCGCATCTACCTTTCTACCAACGAGACCCAAATTTCGTCTTCTGCGCATTCCCCCACTTAGCCAAAGAATTTCATGAAGTTTGCCGGCAACTGTACTAGCTGTAACCCGTCAAAAATGACGTACTTTTACACGTCGGTTTCTTAAGAATAAATATGCAAAATTTGGGTAAAACCTGTCAAACGGTGTAGTTTTGTATAAAAAACGTATCGTGGGGTAATTTTTTTTTGTATTTATTTAAAAAAATTAAAAGGTGCGGACATTACCGAACGTTAGGGACAGACAGATAGACAACGAAAATATTATTATTGGGATGTCAATTTCGAAAACATCTTAAACGAAAAAATTTAAGCCTTATTATTGCTGCTCTGATATTCTCTATTCGCTGTCTAATTTAAATATCTTAATAAAAACATTTCGGAAATAATACGAAAGATTGATTTATGCTTAAACCTAACACGTCCATATTGTTTTTCTTTCAATTATATTGGACGCCAAATCACTCATATTTCAAACATAATATTTATAATAGCAATTAGTTATGATTTTACTATCAATATATCTCCAAAATTATGTACCTATTTAAAATGGCAAATAAAACTGAATATTCATATAACGTGTCTTGACACATCAGCATCTCTATGCTTAAAACATGGATTAAAAAAGTGAGTGTCTGACATCCGTGCTACAAGCTTAGTCCCGGGGACAAATATTAATAAAATAACACGTAAAATATAAACGGGAAAAACACAAAATGTCATTTTTAAAAGTAACAGAAAATTGACATGGCATCACTTCAAAATCCCAGGCATTTCAAACTCCCGCGCGTGGAAGATACCTACACACATATGCCAAAAAGCTTTCGACACAGGCCAGTAGATGGCGTTGCAAAGCATTTACAAAATGGCGGCGCCCTCAGCTATTAGTAGCGATGCGCGATTATGAGTTATTTTCATAATCGAATGATTAGTAATCGAATGATTTTCATAATCGAATGATTAGTAATCGATTTACGAGCTATCGATTATTTTTGCGCCCAAAAAAAATATGACGGTATACTTAAAAAATGATGTATACTTTATACTATGTCTGCAAAGGTAATAACTTATAATATTCGTAAGCCTTTAAAAAAATAAATTTTTCAGAGAGGCTTCGGTTTAAAATAATTTATGCAAACAACATACCCCAGTTTTTGTACAACCTTTGAAAAATATTTTTCAAATCACTTTTCTAAAGTCTATAATTTTGCACATGGCAACACGTTATTTAAACGTCATTTTAAATGTTTGACTGATGACAGCGATTTAAATTGTTTGTTGATAATGATACAAAGTAAGTATTCATGGATTTAACGATATTCAACAGTTTATGCTGTTAATTAAATGGTAATAAACACTGATAACAATGTTTTTTCAGAGAAAGCAAGCAAATTTTTCGACAGATGACGTTCATATCGTCAGATCTTACTTCTGCACTACGCAACGAATATAATGCATACAGTCTGACAGATTTTCGAAATAGGTTCGAGAATATGAAGAAATGCGCCAGGAAGGTTAGATTATTGATAAAATTACGTGTTTTCCTACATATTTAGTCTTTGCGATTACAAAATGTTTTTTAATTTGATCTATATTGTTTTTCTTCTAGTTTCTCTGTTTATAACCTTTTCTTTGTTTGCAGGTAATAAAAGCCAAAACGACTCCAAGTGATATGCAGAGAAAAAATTATAGCAGTTCAGTTAGAGATTTTCAAAACACTACTGAAGAATCGGCAGGAAATTCACGAAGTTGTTTTGGAAAGGCATAAAGCCAAAAGAGATATGGCTTCATTTAATTATAATTGAAAGTTGTATTTTTTTTATTAAAATTTTCATTTTCCTGTTAATAGTTATATAAAATACAATAAAAGAGTTTGATATATCGAATATATTGTTTTATTATTTTAATTCGCAGACGCCCTCAGTTTCTGCTGCCTTCGACAAACAATTTTCCTTACCTTTCCTTGCTCCTCAGTTCCACATGGCCAAACCATGCAAAACATTGGTAAATAACATTGAAGTTCGTAGTCCAGTGGCCATGTCACTGGCTACAAGGCTTGGTAGTAAGCTTCCAATACGAACGGACGTGCTCGCACTGCCCCTCGTGATGGAAATTTATTAACAAGGCACCCTGAAGATGCCTGTTGCGATTCAGGCAAAACGTCGGTTGACAAATGATCCTTCTGAGGACCAGACTTTGACGCGGGTTACCCGCAAAGAAATTAATACTAATATATAATATTTTCTCTATACTCTCACATTTTGTGGCCGTAAGTCAGTACAGAATAAATTCCATATGCCGGAAGTATGTGCAAAAACATGAAAAAATGACATTTTTTTCTATAAAAAATAGTGCCGTTAAAGTATGCCTAGTAATTAAAAAAAAAATTGTAAGTCTATTCTTCGCAGTTACTTTTTTTTCAATTATCACAGAATAAACTAAACATCACATATGAGCTATATTATACAAGGTGTGTCAGACCTAGTTCACAATATTTCATTGGTAGATTCCTGCCTATGTTATGAATTGAAAATATTCAGGCAACCCATGACCATAATATCAGTAGTTAACTTCAAAGTTTGCATTTTTATACTCATCTTTTGCAAAAAGCTGGACCGTCATTAAAATAACTTAAAACAAAAATTAAAATTTTCGCTTTAACTTATAAAGATTGCTACGCTTTAACACAAGCCAAATGATTAAAACTTTTTTAACGATTTTTTTTCAGAAATTAAAGTTTTTTCATTTTATTTGGCCTGTATTAAAGCTATTGAAATTTAAATTTTTGGTATACATGTTACTTGAATGATGGTCCAACTTTTTTGCAGAATATTAGTCAGAAATATTGAATAGAAAAATACAAACTTTGAAGTCAATTATCTCCGTTACTACCTATTGATATTAGGTCATGGTTGCTTGAGCGTTTTTGACTCAACATAGGCAGGGATCTACCTATGAAATATTGTGAACTAGGTATGTTACATTCGATATATGCAGCGATGATAAGTTGATGCCTATTAGTTATCGTGATTTGAATATGAATATTTTTGTAATAAGTTTTATTATTTTTATGATTCTTTATATATATTTTCATTAATTTTATGAAAATCGGGGTTATAATATTATTTAAAATGATATAAATAATGTACATTGGATGATATTAAAAGTAATTATTTTTATTGTCCTCAAAAAATAAAAACAGAGCTAGGTATGCCAAATTCAATAAACATATGTCTTATTTATTTAATACACCAAGTATTTCACAGCGTCATGTTAATTCGTTATTCAAAGCCAAATAATTAAAATTTAACATACCTATTTTTTCAAAATTGCTATTCTTAAAAAAATATATGTCTATTATTTTTAACTCCCTCTAAAAATCGAAAATTCAACGTCTAACAAACAATAATATTATCGCTGACCGCGGCGAACATCGGACCGAATGATCATTCGAATGATTTCACTCGGCGTTGACATTAGTTACTAATTTTATTCGAATAGAATTAGTAACCGAGTAAATAATCGAATTAATAATCGACGCCAACAGCGAGTGAATCATTCGAATAATCATTCGGTCATTAGTTACTAATTTTATTCGAATAGAATTAGTAACTGAGTAAATAATCGAATTAATAATCGACGTCAACGGCGAGTGAATTATTCGAATAATCATTCGGTCTGAAGTTAGCCGCGGGCTGCGGCGAAAGACAAAAGACATACGTTCACCAACATTCACTCACGTTGTAAGGAGATTAGACAAAGAAAGACAATAAAAACTCTTTCCTTGTCTATGTTAAGAAGTTTTCGTTTGTCAAATACGTTACGACATTCTGTTATCATCTGTCTTCTTCTTATATATGAAGCCAATGATATATCAAATGAGAGAGAAATATATACTTAAGAATCTTTTTTATTCATACCTAATTTTCATTCGAATGATTCTACTAACCATCATGAGTGATCACTCGTGTTGAAATTATTCGGGATGGTTAGTAGAATCACTCGTTGTTGAATGCTTCGCGGAGTGGGTGGGCGTGATCGGTACTCGGCTCTCGGCTTTGCCTGGCGTCACGTCGCGCAGTGCTAAATTGATATTCGAATGATTTTAATTATGAATGATTTTAATAATCGAATTATTCGAAACATTTCAATAATCGAATAATTCGAGTTATAATAATCGTAATCGCGCATCGCTAGCTATTAGTGTCGTAGGTGACAGCGTAATCCAGCTCAATCTAGTTCGCGGTAACTAGATTGAAAATTGAACGTTTGACTGGAGATCCAAAATATCCGGAGGCCGGAACATAAACGATACGACCGATGATTACAAGGCTACAATGTGTTTGTTGTAGTAACGAGTATAAAAGGGTCTTTGTACTGTCGCAACGAACTTGGGTTAAAAAATTCATAATATGATTACGATATTTAAGAAGGTATAGGTATTTTGCAGTATTTATTTTGTCGATGGGTAGGTGTACTACATATGTTTACTTTTTGACGCGAGTCT
This sequence comes from Agrypnia vestita, assembly GCA_016648135.1. Lineage (NCBI taxonomy): Eukaryota > Metazoa > Arthropoda > Insecta > Trichoptera > Phryganeidae > Agrypnia > Agrypnia vestita. Next base: position 78,920 of record JADDOH010009355.1, read on the forward strand.
TGGTAGGTATATGTTGAGTGTAATTTTTAAATTGTGTTTATTTTTCATTTGTTCGTAATTCTAAAAATACTTAGGTAATTTTAATTGGACTATTTTAATCAAAACAATTATAGGTATGAAGTCAAAGCTTTATATTTAAAAACAAAAAAAATTAGGTAGGTACTTTGCAGAATGCATGTATAATAAATTTTGTAATGTTAGGTACCTAGGTACCTATGCGAATTTATGAAAACGCATTTGTAGATACGCGTAATAATTACTTTAGGTATTTATTTATTATCTCTTTGACAACGTATAGCATTTAAAATTAAATAATAAATAAATGTGTTTTATTGTTGAATATGTATGTGAGATAAAGTAGCAACATTAGTTTTAAGTTTTAAGAATGTGTATAATGTTTGTTATTTGTGATTTTATGTGTTTTTTGTATTTAGCACTGGTGTAAAATGTACAATATAGGAATACGTTGGTATATAAAATAAAAATCTATTGAAAAACTAGCTAGGCGCAATCATAAGTAGGTACGTACTAGCAAGTAAACTTACTCATATTGTGAGATATGCCCGAGTTGTTCTGAACATCGTGTAATATCAATATTCGTATTTTGTAATATAAACGCTGTAACAAAAAATATTCAAATGGTTCGATGTACCTACGTTTCATTGGAATAGAATTGTAGTAGCATTTTTACTAAAAACCTTTTTACTCTATTGAACGATGATCCAAAGAACGAAATGAGTTAAATGAAATTATCGTTCGAATGAACGGGCCTTTTAAACCAGTTTTTTTGGTGATGCAGATTAAATTACACATATCCTTTGACTGAACGGATCTAATCGACGCATAGTCACTATACCTATGATAAATTATTACAGACGTCTCACAGGTACGAGGTTATTTATATTACGATTACGATCTGTCTTGGCTGACTTAAGTGATTACTTTATACAATAAAACGTTCACCGATTCCACTCTGAGAACAACCACACATCTATCAAATTTTTTGAAAGTTGTATATATCGGCATTGTATAAACAAGGAAGGATGGAACGGTATGGAAGAGGAGATATAAAGGCTGAGGAAGAAGAAGAAGAAGTATATGTCGGCAGTCAGGTGGTACCATCTACAATTTTTTTCCGTTTCTTCCTAATAGTTATTAAAATATGCTTATGTTTATGTGGCACACTGCCTTATATCACTGAAGTTACTGAATACTACTGAAGTTCTTAGTGTGAAGAAGTGGCTTAGCCAAAATATGTTAGCATTTTGTACCACGGAAGCATAGTAAGAACGGTACCTTGTTTGAAAAGGAGAGCAGATGAAAGTCAGTGAGATGAAATATGCTCACATTTGTCCATTTAAATATTTATGAAAAATAATTCTTGTTATATAAGCAGATAAAATCAAGTAAACGGCAGCCGGTGAAGCGGGCCAAAACAAGATTGAAACAAAAACAAAACAAAAAATGATTGCGGTCGTTGCGAGTAGCAAATTTATATACTTATCGAAGACTAAAATAATCTGAACTCCAGGAACTCAATATCATGAGGTCAAGTAATTATAATAACACAACTATCAGTATAAATAAATATTATGCGTCCTTTTACCGATTGACGAAAAAAATTGTAGGGTCTATAATCAGACCTTACAGTGGGATCCGAATCGTCGGCCAGAAAGGTCGTAAAACACGGCATGATACCCCAGAAGACACAAACCAAAAGATTCTGCACGGTCGTGAAAACCTAAGATCATTCATTCACAGGGCAATATATTCGTTTGATTTTGATGTGTTTGCACACGCCTTGTGGAGTCAACTCTTATAGTTTGCACATTGGATCCAATCTTTCACATGAGACTCTAAACATAAGTTACAAATTGTCTCCTCCTGAGTTGATTCACGCGGATGATTTTGGTTATCTTATCTTATCTAGTATAAGCGTACTCTTGTTCCTTCAAGTATACTCTTGTTCCTTCAAGCAAGCCTTATTTTGTTGACTTGACATTTTTTTTATCTACTTAATCTTTTTTTCTTCCAGCGTCTTTTTGTACGGAGAACCTTTGTAGATTTCAATTCTTTCAGTTTTACGTCGTCGTGCAAAAGCTTTTCTTTTCGTAGTATCAGGGAATCGTTGACAATTCTGTAACTGCGGCTTCAAAATTGTCAACTTCTCCTGATTGGGCCGCTTGAAGTATAGTCTTTTCCCTGTTCAGTATCTTTTACACGGCTTTATGCCTACTGTCGGTATCCCGGGAGTCCTTATTAAATCCTTCATATTAACTTCACCGCCGTCTTGATTGTGGAAAAATCTTGAAAGTCAAAATTAGCAAACTTCCCGTCATCCAATCGAGCTGAAACGTTGCACATCGACTTGATGTCGATGATAATGTATTCATACATTTATTATCACTCATACACACATGTACATAAAAAAAATGCATATTTAGCCCAAATGTTCGGGCAAGTAGGTACCCAATTACTAGCTTATCAGATATTAATTCTTAAATTATTGAAATCATGGTTTTTTAATCTGTATTTAAATTCTGTAAAATCTTCCGTCGTTTCAAAATGCCAGTAATAACTAATATAATAAAACATAGCTTGTTGGTCTTGTGGTTAGGACTCCCGCCTCGTGATCCAAAGGTCGCCGGTTCGAACCTCACTCCAGACCATCATGTTAGCCCTATTTTCATAGCACGAGCGTTAAGCTTAGTTTGAAAATAGTAAGAATATTGATGTGATATATTCCGTGTTCGAATCTCTATTTAAAAAAAAAATCAAATCGAAATATTGAAGAAACGATTTTTCTGATTACCTTAAATTTAATTTAATACCAATGTGATACAAATGAATCTGTTAGTCAAGAAAACAAAAGTACAATAAAATGGAAACCGAGACCTCGCATACAAAGTATTCATAGTAAAAACTAATGTTTTTGTGACTTAATTTTTTTTTCTTACTCTCTTCCTTGCTTCCCCTACCTGGCATCTTTATTTAACTATTAGCAAATCAAACCACTCAAAAATGAACTAAAACAGTGGCGGTGGACAATTTGATGGCCGGTACTGTACAGAAAACTGAATAAAATTTTAAATTTGATAACATCCAAAAACGTACGTAATTCATATATTTTGTATTAACTTGTTTTATAATTGCTACATAAATAATGGAAATATTAATGTAACAATTATAGCTACTTCCTCACTCGATTGATAATTCCACCCACAGATTTTTAGCTGTATAAGGAAATTCGCCACGTACAATACAAATCCAATCCTCTTCCTTATATTTATTACCTTTAATTAGTATTTGTACAAAATTGTTTCTTAGAATCGTGCAGAAATACTAAAACCTACATCAATTATTAAAATTATATGGTACTTCTTTTCAATAGTTTTCATATAAATATTAGGTCCTTACAAATGTAATTGGCGTTTAGTATGGGAGGAACATAAAGCCGATTTTTTTAAATTATAATATATTTATTTAATCAAAGTATGTACCATTGCTATCTATGCACTTTTGCCATCTCATAGGTAGTTCATCGATCCCTTTACTAAAAAAACCATTCGGACGGGAATCAATAAAATCTTTGAAGGCGGTTTGGACTGCCCCATCGGAGTTGAATTTTTTCCTTTGCAAGAAGTTATCCAAATTTCGAAAAAAATGGTAATCTGTTGGGGCAAGGTCCGGAGAGTACGGTGGATGTCTTAGACATTCCAATTGAAGCTCCTCTAATTTGGTAGCCGTCTGTTGTGCAGTGTGTGGTCTAGCGTTATCATGAAGCAGCAGTGGCCTAGAGCGATTACCCAGCCTCGGTTGTTTAGCAGCTAGCTTTTCCATCATGGTTTGCAGTTGCTGACAATAGACATCTGCCGTAATCGTCTGGCCAGATTTAAGAAAGCTGTAGTGAACGACACCAGCACTAGTCCACCAAACGCTCACAAGTCACTTTTTTGGAGTCAATTTTCGCTTGGGGCATGGTTTGGCTGGTTCGGCAGGGTTCAGCCATGGCGATGAGCGCTTCCGATTATCGTACAGGATCCACTTTTCATCACAGGTAATGATTCGATTTAAAATCCCTTCATTATTGTGCCGGTTGAGTAATGCAACGCAGCAGTCACCGCGCGTTTGTTGATTTGCTTCACTCACTTCGTGAGGTACCCACCTTTCAAGCTTTTTCACCTTACCAATTTGCTTCAAGTGGATTAAAACAGTTTTATCACTACCACCGCAGCCTGCAGCTAACTCGGATGTGGTTTGCGATGGATCCGCTTCCACAATAGCCTTCAATTCTTCATTATCAACTTTGGTCTCCGGCCGTCCACGGGCTTGTTCTGCAGGTCGAAATTTCCAGAACGAAAACGTTGGAACCAAAAACGCACTGTGTTTTCTTTTGCGGCACCGTCGCCATACACATCATTAATCCTTCGAGCCGTTTCTGCAGCACTGGTGCCACGGTGGAACTCGTAATCGTAAATAACGCGATATTTCAAGTTTTTCATTTTGTAAACTGAGTGACGCAAAGAAAAAAACAATTGAGGAAAAAACAAATGAATTATAATTTTCAAAATACAAATACATGAGTAAATAGCTGTATAAATTTGGATTTGGAATTCCTAACCAAAGAGAAGATATTTGAGATCAAATTTGCCAGTACGGCAAAACGCCAATTTCATATGTAAGGACCTAATACATGGTGCTCTAAATGCAATTATAGCCAATATGAATCTGTCAAAGGAAGCAAGACTAGCAGTACATAATGGCGATCTAGTACCGACTGCCAGCTGCCAACTGATGTATGGAAGTGAAACCTGGAATTGGCAAAAACGGAATAAAAGTAGACCGAATGCGGTGAAAATGCGGTCACTAAGACGCTTGAATGGAAAGTCTTTGGTCGATAGAGTGAAGAATGGAATAAATTGAAAGTGAATGTAATGCTGGTAGATATAATAAAGAAAGGAATGCTGAGATGGTTTGATCATGTAGAACGTACGAGTGATGAAAGGATAGTTAAGAAAATATATGGGGCGAGTGATGAAGGCAACAGGAATAGAGGGCGTCCGCAAAAGACCTGGCATGATCAGATATTACAATTACAATTATTGGAGGATGGCCCTGTTAAAAGCCTCAACGACCATACAACATGTATGAGAAGATGTATGAATGTAGCCGAAGCAAAAGAGGTGTGTCAAGATATAAAAATATGGCGTTCTATCCTCTCTGCCTACCCCTGCGGGAAAACGGCGTGATAGCTAGTCAGATAGTTAGTTGTTGAAAGAAAAATATTTAGATTGATAATACCCTTATAAGACGAAACACGTCCCATAAAAATTAAAAATGTAATAGCAAAAAACAACAAGCGGGGTCAAATAAAATGATTAACGTTGCATCAATTTTGAATATATTTTTACCAAGGTTTTAATCATTTTATTCGACTTGTATCAATTAAAGCGAATTTATTTTTAGTATTCGGTATACGTTAATGTACCGATAGTCCAACACTATACTGAAACAAAAAATGCACAGTCTGAAGTCGCTTATCTACATGACTGTTGATATTACGACATTATTGCTTGAACATTTTCGAATCATTATTTAGTCAGGAATCTACCTGTAAAGTATTATGGACCAGCTCTGTTACAAAGACTGAGAATAGTAAAAAGTGATTGAAAATTTAAAATCACTTTAGTGAAGGAATAATATGGAACAAACAATGCGTGAATAGGGTCGGGTACAATATATATAATTTATTTTGGTTACCAATTGCAGCCAGCCAATGATCTTGGTTCCTGTCTCCAGCGTGCATCCGCAGCAGCAGTCCTTTACTTTGTGGAGCCTCATGATGATCAGGTTCTTGGAAAAATTCCTGGAAAAAAAAACTAATTAATTCACGACCTTTAGCAAAACATACAGTATAGAGTCAAGTGGTACCATAAACTAAAAGTCCTGTATATAGAACCATAAATCCTGGCTACCTAAAAGCCATTCCATTATTATAGGCCAGATTACAAAATAACTTATAGGCTTTAAATCATTGACGTATTATAAATAGACACGTTATTCCCATACTATCCTGATTTCAAATGTAGCAAATGCAGAAAAATCTGGTAATTTGAAGTCACGGTGACTAAAATAACATACTCATTCTTACGATAGTGTACGATACCCTGTTCCTTTTTCCCCGGGACTCTTTTTTCGGCGTGCCGTCGCGTCCAATCACAAAGAAGGTCCGTTCGATAACGAATGCAAGTAATGCAATTTACCTTATTTTTTACTTGCCACAATTTCACGCTTGTAAACGTATCTACAGTTTATTGTATCATCGTGCTAAATAACCTATTAACTATTTTACTGTAACTGTAACCGTATGTTTTTCAAGAAACGATTCTCGACGTTTCGTTGAATTCTTATTCAACGTCACCAAGAGGACGACCTTTACCCGCGGAGGGTAACTGCTTCCGAGGGCGTAAATCACATGCACTTTGTTGTGGAGTGTTCACTTCTTCTACGATAGAGATCGCCAGTGTGCAATATGTAAATACTAGTTACGTCGGCGGACTTTACTGCAACGTATCTCAAGGGTTGAATCGTACGGTTTGTATAAAATATCCGCAACCAGTTACAGTTAAATATGTCCGAAATAACAACCTTAACTCTTTAATAACTTATTAACTGTTACTTGTACGCTGGGTGACATGCAAAAAATAAAATTGGCGGCTAAAACTGTGCGTATTGAGTGCATATTGACTGGAGATATTATGTACTATTGTTAGGTCTGAACCTATAAGTTTTTATATTCTTGTTTCGAAGTGTGCATTTTTAGTTATTTTTTGAAGTGTGGTAAGCTCAGTTTGTTTGGTAGTTTATTCCAAAACTTTGGGCCAGCTTCCACGAATGCACGGAATGCAAGTTATTTTTGTGGACGCTATTTACTTCAACAAACCTACCTACTCGTGTTGGATGTTGATGCTGAGCGAAGTGTTAGTTAATTATTATTATACGGAAGGCGGTAGTATATCGAGGATCTACGCTGCGAATAGCCTTGAATATTGTGAGACACGAGATAAATTCAATCTTCTCAAGCCAGTAAAGGTTTAGATGATGGTGTTATTTAAACTTTAAACAAAACACCGTAATGAGTGTTGCGGCGCCGCGTACTAAATGCGGATTTTAATTTATCTTTTTGGTGTTTGAAATATGCTGAACTTTTCTGTGAAATATGTAATTCACAACAAAATATATATCTCCTAATATTCTTACCACAATTTTTAATTGTATAATGTTATTTATATTTTAATACATCATAATATTCGGTTTTTTTTCCAAAAGACATATATGTTTATATACAATTCACGCTTCAATGTGCTGACTATACGTCCTTGGTACCCACTAAGGAATGCAAACCCAAGTCGGGATTGCCCTTTCGGGATCCCTCGAGATTAGAATTTCTAATCCCACAGAATCCCTACGGATCGGGATCCCGAATACTTTGTTTTTTTCATTTTTTTATAGAGCTGAATAGCAATTAACAACAACGCCTTGCATTTTTATATCAGCAATTTTAATAAAATGTTCATTATTAATCATCGCATTAAAGTTTTTGCAGGCTTTTTTCCAAACATCAATTAGTCAATGGAGATAGTAGTAGTTTTGTTACTATGTTATTCTAAAATTATTATAAAATACAGCAAATATTATTCAAAGCTACTTGCATTATTTGAATGTGACATGAACATAAGTTTTAAGTACCTTCTAAAAGTTCTATAGACATTCACAATTAAACATACAAAATATAAAAATGCTGATGAATCCCGATAATCTCGACAATCTCGTCAGATTTTCCGGTTCGGGATTGATCTCGTAAAATGCCTCGAGATCATGCGGGATCCCGATCTCGCGGGATTGCATTCCCTAGTACCCACAAGGAAGACGATCACGGGGAAGACTTCGAAAAACGGCTAAGATATTAAGAAAGACACGAGAAAATTCAGTGTTAATGACTGAGGTACTAGTTGTGAAGGCACCAGATGATGGTGGTGGACCAGAGGTCTCTTTCTTTGCAGCATGACGAGTCCGAAAGAACCAGTTGAGAATTTTATTTTCGAAAAAAAATCTCTGCACGCATTTCCCTACACAACACCGAGCGACCGCTCCGTGAAGTTGTCATGGATACCTACATATTTTTAGTTAGTTTAGTTAGAGTTAATACCTACATAATATGTAGGTATTAACTTTTGACTATAAATTAAATAATCAATTTGACTATATAATCAAATAAGCTATTTAAGAAGGAAGATACACAAAATTCGGCAAATATTCCCACAACCAATTCCAGATTGTACCCATGACCGAATATTTTCGACTCGACCCAAAATACATTTTACTCTTAAATCTTAAAACTTCATTTAAATACATAATCCCTATCGGCACACGTCCTTATTAACGCGCGGTAAAATATTTTACGTTTATTTATTTAAAACTAAATAAAAAAGGATCCGCGCTAATATGGAGGTTAAAATTTTAAGAGAATATAATTAGTATTCTCATCGTTATGTACATACGCATGTATAATCATTGCGTATATGCGTGTGTTTTATACGTACAGTTCACCGATTACGAAGAAAAATTATAATCTTCACTACAAATGTTAATATTTTTGACATTAAAATTTAGCCCGGCATTGAACTTTATGTTTTTTTTATTTTAAATGAAATACCTATGTACAAAAATATGTATCATTCTTGCATTATAATACTAGATTATTTTTTGCTAGGCACCGTGTAATTACCGAATACTTATGTACTACTCCATAAAATAAGTTTTTACATAACATTTAGGAGGGGAGAGGTAAGATTTCTAGACAAAAAATATTGTATAAAAAAAATAACCCATAAAAACCAAGTTTTTACAATACTCCGTTTCTCATTTTCGGGTTTCGTGTCTACCATGTGCGTCGGAATCTCCATACAACTTGTATGAAAAAACCATTAAAAATTAGAACAATCCAAAATTATACTATAATTATTATTATTTTTTAACAAAAATTTGAAAGATCTTCTTGATCGTCGCCACGAGTCTGCTTGCAAAGTTTCAGCTCACGATTGGATCACGGAAAAGGGGTTAAAAATCGATCAAAATTTTTTTCGTCAAGCAAGCAAGCAGACGCCACGAGTTAAAAGAAAGGAAGTAATGACGAAATAAATTTACCGGACAGCAGAAAATATAATTCAATTATTATGAATATGTAACATATGTATTTTTTTGAAAATTTATAAAAATATTCAAGTGTGTTATATTTACTGATATACCAGTTGCTTTGTCATCAAGCATGGTTATTTTAATTTACACAAACATTTTTGAACATCATCACATTTCCTGACGCTTCCCCATTATTGGGCATGTTTCCCTTAATGATAAAAAAAAACTTGTCCACTCTATACGAACAGAATACACTGTATTTAGGATAGGTAGTTATTAATTACACCTGATAATGTAATAAGTTTAGTTTGGTATTTATTAAATTCCAAGAGAATCTTTATAGTGAGAATTAATATCATATCATGTAGGTATAATAAACTGTACATCATCGCATAAATAAATATCAACAGATTGTACTCACTGCCTGAACAAATAACCGAAATAGCCAAGTGTATATAACAAAAAACTATCAAGACACCACGAACCACGCCGGAGCTTTTTCCACACTGAACTGAGTTACCCGCACAAAATGATAAAATTAGAGGTGCCCGATCTCCGAATGCCTTAAACCATACCATACCCATGAACCTACGAACGATTCGTTCATTTTGAACTATTTCTTGAAGACCGAAATGGGTCGAGTCGGCCGTTACGAAATGGACGAATCTTTGGATTCGATGACTCGGTATGCGTTGTTTCGATTTGCGATGCATCAAATAATAATTATTATTATTATTTGTTTTTCCTGCTGCTTCCGATATGCCGTATCTAGTCCACAATACTTCAGGGCGTTATCTATTTTAAGAATATAGGTCTAAAATATTTAATTATTTTATTATTTAACATTTTATTATTAAAAATATTAAGAATAGGTCTAAAACATTTTAAAGCTTTTTGAAAAATATCAGTAATTATGGATATACGTGACTACAATGCTTATTTATTCAATATATGTGAATCATCTTCCGCAGAACGTTGGATTATCTAAATAATAAAAATTAATTCAATTTCCAATATTTTGATAAAATTTTTTAGACTTTACAAACTAGTATCGATCCCGGTACCGGAAAAAACCAAATAAAAAAACCCGGCGGTACCGGGTTCAATTCCCGGTGAGGTCACAATTTTAATCTATGTGTTTTTTGATGTATTTCGCTTCTGTAATTGGGCCTCCTGGCCTGTTGAGGCGTAAAAATCGTTATAAATAGCGCTATAAATAATAATATACGTAATATCTATTATTATTCTTCTGCCTAGATCGTTCGCCCCATTTACTTGGAGTCGGCCTTCTTTGTTCGCATTCTCCATTGAGCACGATTTTGTGCTATGCTGTCATCAAGTTGATCTACTTTCATTGTTGGACAAGGAAATTTAAGTGGCTATGTAGTTTTATGGCCTGTTATTGCCACCTGACGCCAAGACACAAATCCTCCTTAGGACTATGAGCGCTACCGTCGGACCCATCGTAGGGTCTCTTCCGCCACCAACTATTTTGCACCACCGTGCCTGGCGATGCAACTCTAACATGACCTCACACCCCTATAATATGCGAGGTTAGCTCACTGCTGGGTAGGTGCCTCTTTCGCCTGTTCTGCCGTACCGATGGTTTCCATCTCCGCCTTTGCAGATGTTGAGGTCTTCACAAGTGACCCTGAGCATGGATTTCACGTTATACTCCGCGAGTCTGGGTTCCTGCCTGAACTTCGCCCTCTCCCAGCCCAGTCTACTAGAAAAGGCCTACCCTCGCAGGTTGGATGCGCCAGACAGGAATTACCCCAGTAGAAGTTTGAGAAGTGGCTCTATCTTCCCTGGGTCTGGTTTAATGGTCTAGTATATGTCCGAGACCAAAGGCAAGATACGTAATATCTATGTTGAATAAAAAAAAAATTGGTTTTAGTCAAGTCAAAGAAAATAATTAAACCCTCACAAAAAAAAATTTGTTTCAAAATTTTTATCAAAGTATTAACTACATCTGAAACACCTGTATATTAGATACAAAACAGTGACATGCTGCAAAAACTGCACAAAACTAGGTGGAGTGACGATGTCTTCAAAGACATATGTATCCTATGGATCCAGGACAGCATGCAAATGAGAAACGTAGAGAAAATTTTTTGAGGAGATCAAGACACACCAGGGGTTGCAGAGATAATAGTTAAGATAATGTCTTATAGAAGACAAGAAGGGAGACGTTAAGGAACTGGTGGCGAAAGTGTCTTTGACCTCTCTGATCAGCGAAGGATTGACACATATATATTTGGATACAAAGTATACGTGA